>BJCM01200583.1:0-17736 GCA_018326385.1 Flaveria bidentis
GAAGTTTTACACATGCAATAGAAAATACTCTAAGTGTAAAATCTTTCGAAGCCAAGACCAATATCTTCCGAAGTCAAATATGAAGTCTTCCGAAGCCTCAGAGACAAAGTCTTCCGAAGCTTCAACTCATGAAGACAGATTTCTTCCGAAGACTTTTAATACATGCTTTATCTGGTGTACTTTTCCATAAAGCTGGACACATTTCTGCTGCACCTCTATAAGGTCACCAACTTACATGAGTTGGTGAAAAGTTCCATGCTTTTGGTAATTGTACATTGAGGTCTTGAGTCTGTAACTTTCTACTTCATGTACTTTATCCTTTTTGTAATAGATAAGGATGTGAGCTATGGCATGTCAAGTCACAAGTCAAAAGGCAATCTGCCTTTTGACTCTATAATAATTTTTTTTTGTCTAGTCAATTATATCCAGCTGGCTTTCAAAGTATAGCCGGCTGTAGGATGTAGTATAAGTATCTCATGTTCTTGTATCTTTCCTTTATGCTTATAACACTTGTAATAGAACATAGAGAAAGCAATATACTGCATTCTTGAAAACCATATACTTGTGTTCTTTATGTTCTATCTCTTACATTACTTGTGTTCTTAGTGTCTTACCTTGGTTAATCCAGTTTACTGTTTGATTAAGTTTTAGTTAATCTCCTCTTTGTATTGTTGTGTTGTAACTGAACCCCTTCAATGGTCCTGCAGTAACCTAAGAAAACTTAAGTAATACTTAATCAGCACAACTGTTTAAGTCATCCGTAGATGATATACAAAATCCATAGATAATCTGCTGAAGATCTGAGAACTAAGGATAAGTTAAATTGAAGAGGGTCCCACATTATTAAATAAATGAAATTAATTTTTCTGAAAGTATAAATGATGTCCTTGACTTCAATATTCATTATGCACTTTTTCAGAATACTTTTTCAGAATACTTTTTCAGACCTAGAAAATCGCTCTCAACAAACTTTTCCCCCTCTTTTAAACATTCAAAAAACCCCGAATCAAAACATCAAACAAACACATAACCTTGTTCTCAGATCACTGTATTCAAGGTAAAACATATCATAATGTCCAATAATGAACTATTTGATTCTTGGTTATTCTCACAATTGTTCGCATTCTTATGTCAATATTGTTGAGTCTAACATGATCTTTTTTATTTTTATGAATAGATGGCTAACAGATTTGCGAGAGAGCACAATGTGTGTGCGTTCTTAAATCCAGAATACCCCGTGTAAGAAGGATGCAGAGACATTATCTGATATCTACGACGATCCAGGATCTTCTATGCCTTAACGGTAGAGCCTGTGATTCATCAAGATCACATAGTCGATTTCTGGAACTCAGCTCGAATCGAGGAAGATGGAGAATCGGAAGTGATTGTGGCCGATGTAAAGAATGAAAGACTGAGGATAGATGAGCAGACCATCAGAAGGGTATTAGAGCTGGGAGAGCAAGAAGTTGGGCACCCTGATGTATTTGACAATGAATACATATAGAAAGTGTTCTACCTAATGGGGTATGATGGTGACTTTGACAAGGGCAAAATAAAGAAAGGGAGACTATGCAAGGCATACAAATTTCTATGTCACACTTATCTAAAGTGCATGTCCAACAGAAAGTCTGGACTTGATAGATTCTCTAGGTATATTTCATCTGGCATCATTGGTATATTTGAGGGAAGAACCTACAATTACTCTAAGTAAATCTTCAACTATCTATGTGACCGTATCCGAGTACAAAAAGCTGATAAGATGTACATGTTTCCAAGGTTTCTGCAACTAATCATCAATGGAGAATTGCCAGGAATAGCAAGGGATGGAGGCGTGTTTATGCAAGCTCATCTAGGAAGATCAGTCTTGAACAAGATTAGTGGAAGGTATGAAGGATGAGACATGCCTATGTTTGCACACGTGTCAGATCCTAATGCAAACATTCCCCAAGAGCTTGTGTGGGAAGATCAACAGGAGGGTTCTCCAACCAACTTT
Source organism: Flaveria bidentis (assembly GCA_018326385.1). NCBI lineage: Eukaryota > Viridiplantae > Streptophyta > Magnoliopsida > Asterales > Asteraceae > Flaveria > Flaveria bidentis. The sequence continues at coordinate 1,994 of BJCM01200583.1, forward strand.
GTACAAGCCTCTTACTCACCCCATCAATCACCCATTCACCAACAACATCAATCTCCACAACATCCCTCACCATCAAGCCAAAACACTCTGCCCATTTCACCCATTCACTCTGTTTAGTCTCAACAGTCTCCATTACCAAGCCAAGACACTCAGTCAATCTCTCCACTTATTCATCAATCATCTGAGAGTGTGCATACTGAACCCATCTTTGTCACTCAGTCTCTAAACTCAGTTCACATTGGTGAGACTGAGTTGATCTCTCAAGCAAGCACCATCCCTCTATCACACTCCAACTCTAAAAATCCAGTTGCCTCCAATCAAACAGAACCTTTAGTGCTTAGCATGAATCTTGAATCACAACCTCATCATGGTAAGCTTGTTCAAGCAAAAGAGGAATGCTCTAGTTCAGCAAGTGTGGCTCATACTGAAGATGACATCAGTGATAAGGACATTCTAGTGAGCAAAAGCTATCTAGTAGCTGAATACAACAAGCTAGTTGTAAAGTCCAACAAGAGAAAGGAGAGAATTCAAGAACTGAAAGAGGTAATCAAAGAGAAGGATGAGCTGCTAATAAAGCAAGAAACAAGAATCAAAATACTAAAAGAAGATACTCAGTGCAATAATGAAGTGATTGATGCTTTACTTCAACAAGATTCTGAGTTCAAAGAATCAGTAGAGGCTGCAAAGGATGAACATAAGAAACTGATGTTAAAGATTGATCAAGCAAATAAGTCTCTCTCTGCTTAATCAGCTATGTTGAAAAGAAAAGAAGAAGAGCTTGAGCAGCTGAAAATGAACATATGTGCTCTTGAATCAAACCAATAAAAGGAACCTGTTGAATCTTCCAAGCATCTAATTCTATAATCAAGGAGGAAGTATTTGGGTTCCATAAAGCAAAAGGTGATTAAGGTTGAAGGTGAAACTAAAAAGGCAAAGCTTACATCGCCTGAGCACACTCCTTCGGTGGATGTGTCCACATTAAAGTCAATCACTCATGATGAAGCTGAGAGTGATGTTGAATGGGATGAGCTGACAAAAGATGATTCCCTAAAAACAGACAAAGAAGCAAAGGATAAGACCTGCTGACAACCAAATATATATTGGAAGAAAGGCTAGAATCCTTAATGTTTATGACTTTGATCAATCATGGATTCCCATATGATCTAGTAGAGAGGCTGAATGTGAATGAGATAAAGAACATCTTGAATGAATTCGAGCTGGCTAGCTTCATGATTCCAAACTGCAACTATACAACATTCATAACATTTCAATCAATTCAGAGGATCAAGAAAGAACTAGGGCACTATGACATAAGTAAGCTCAGCAAGTACAAGATGGTATGTTGGTTGTAGGGACACAACTACAAAGCCTATGAACTTAAGGAAAGAACTGTAGGTGAGCTAAGAAGAATGATGGAACATGTCATGGCTCTAGAACTTGATGCTAGAGTTATATTCAGGACTGAAGCTCTAAAGCCTGATGCTAAACAATACAACAAATTCCATGTTGAACCAGTAACAGTTGAAAGTATAGCTCAACACAAAAGAAAAGACAAACTTATCAGAGAACCAAGAGTAGTCATACCTGGCAAAGTATGGCCATTGGGCACAACATTCAGAGAAATCATTGAGAAAAACTCTACTTTGATAGAATTTTTTGACCACATCACAAGCCCAAACTCTATGGAAGATAACAGGATCATGGCATGGAAGTATGATCAAGAATGGGACTGTGCTATCATCAAGAGAACATCTGGAAGGGTTCAATACTTCCATGATATAGCATCAGTGTTGTGCCTACCCGAATGTGACCTCAAAGATATGCAAAGCTTGATTATCTCTAACTATCCAATTCACCTAAGAGGAAGAGACTTCTCTATGTTGGTGGGAAAGTTAAAGACAAAATTTAGAGATGATGTGCTTAAAGAAGCCAAGAGAGAGGATGATGAGCACAAGAGAAGGTCACAAAGGATGAAAAGATCAAACCCAACTCCTCTACAATGGTGGATGATGGGTTCTTAAAGAGAGTTGGATGTCAAAACAAGAAGTCAGCCGATGTTAAAAGATTTGATGGGAATCAATATACATATCCCATAACAGAATGGGGATATGTTGAGAAGACCAAAGAATTGGTGCTGCTAAGGAATGCAGAAGGAAAGAAAGTAGAGAAAATCAGAATATTTGATCTAGTGGAGATCAAGTTGCTCCACCCCAGCTACACTTCATACTTGCATGACAAATTCTTCCCTAAGTTTTCTAATGAACGAGCTCAAAATGATTTATGCTTATATGTGCACATGATTCAAGTTGTGGATAAACTTGCAAAAACATACAAGAGAAGAAGGTATAATGTTGGGATGTTGAAAGGAGCTAACATTGAAGAAGTATCAGAACTTAGAATCTCAGAAGAAGATGAGCTAGAAATAGTTCACAACCAAAGTGTTGTAGAAACTCTTACAACTAAAGAAGACATTTTGGGATTAAGTTTTGAGACTCTATAAAGGATATGCAGAATGGAGATCAAGTACAAGTACGATGATCAAAAGGATGCAACATCATACTTCAACAAAAAGATGGTGGCAAGATTGGAAGAACTTACATTTTTTAAGAGCTTATTACAAGTGTCTAAGCCTAAGGGGGAGTATTGTTAGATCTAGGATCAATAGATCTAGTCCATTTTGTATAGGCTTAGAACATAAATTAATATTTGAAATGAATACTTGTAATTCATTATTATGTATGCATTAGATGTATAAGTTAACCCATATATGTGTGTGTTGATTTATGTAGTTTGCAAGGAAAACATTATAATTGGTAAAACATTATGGATGAACATTTTGTTCTTCCATAGATATGTTTCTTACAAGTAAAACACATCCGAAGATCTAATGCGGATGAACAACCAACTCTGAGGATGGAAGAACAAGATTGCTTCGGAAGAACAATGTACCCTCGGAAGAACAAGATTCCTGCGGAAGAACAAATATCTACGGAAGACAATATTCCTGCGGAGTCCAAATACTTGTATTTAAATAATACAAGTGTTACAAGTCAACAAGGCAGTTATGTGAATCCCAAGAGATCCGGTGATTCCTTAACAAAAACAATTCCAAATCCCAAGAGATCCGGTGTTTCCTTAACAGAAACATTTCCAAATCCCAAGAGATCCGGTGATTCCTTAACAAAAACATTATTGTCTATAAATATGAATCCTAGGTTTCAAATAGAGGGGACGGATTCGACGACAAACATCCAAGCAACAATACAACAACCAAAAATCATATTAAATCACACAAACTAAAACCCTAGCAGCCGTCACATCATCAACCATTCAAATCAATATCATTCTATCATTCATTGTTTATTTGTAATCATTAACCAGTTTTAATGAATTACGTTTGAATTGAATCTTTGTTTGATCATTAATATTGTTCTATTCATTGTGTTCAACTTAAGTATTAATCATTATTGATATTGAAATTAATAAAAACAATTAAACCAATTTAACGTTGTTTCCACAAACATTAATTTGACTTTCAATTAACACTAATAATTTCTGATTGCGATCCTTGTATTCACAGCCACTCTCCTGGTAATTTTTCTGGTTGCCTTAGCCGGTTTCTTCTAGCTTTGGTGGTTAGGGCTTTGGTGAGAGAGGTTTGGTTTACCTGGTTCTTTCCTATGATGGTCTCCCTAGTTGAATCACTCTTTAACTCATGAGAAGGTGGGTCAGCAGATGGAACCTTTTGCTCTTTAGTCCCACACCTTGGTTGTCTAATAGACTCGTAAAAGTTTGGTGGAGCAATTTCATTGGTTCCCAACCCACCTTTGTTTTAATAACAAAGTTTTGAGTGAGATGATGATGCAAGAATGGCTTGGAAGTTTTGCTTAGAAATAGCATGCTTTTTGGCTTGAGCCTCAGCTATGATAAGCTAGGCTTGAGCCTCAGTCAATTTGGATAATAAATCTTTGATTTAAGTCTTGTAATTGGTATGTTCATGTTCTAACAAGGACACAAATTTCCCTAACTCTTCAATTTTCTTTTGATAGTCAGATTTAGCCCTTTTCAAATCAGATTTTAAGATATTTAAAGACTTAATATTAGATTTAATTTCAATATTGTAGTCCTGATATAACTTAACCTTAGCAATACAAGAGGTGTTCATATACCTTGTTGTCATCAGTTCCAGCCATCAATTCTTGAGCAAGAGTCACATCATGTACCATGAAGCTCCAGTCAACTTCTTGAGCCACAATAGTTGTTTTAGTTGACGCCCTGGAGGCTTTAGGTGTATAGGGATGTGTGGAGGCATGTGAGGTTCCCGGATTTGATTTGGGAGCCTTGCATTCCCTGGCAAAGTGACCAAGTTGGTTATAATTGTAACATTTGGTCTTTGTCTTGTCAAACCCGAACTTGTTGTTAGTTAGGTTTTAGGGAAACAGCCTTCTAGTTCTTTTGAATAACTTCTTTGCCCTGTAAGTTAACATCAAGGATACCATATAGTTCAGTCATGGTGAGGGAGTTAAAGTTTTCTGTCCTCTTGATAGAGACATTGGAGTGCACTCATGAATTTTCTTGAGAGATCTTTTAATTCAAAGACAATTTCCACAGACTGAATGGAGAAGATACGATCCATATACCTAAAGTATTATTGGATAAGGGTCTCTCCGGCAATGTAAATGAAGTTTTCAAATTGTTGCTTTAGTGAATCTTTCTTGGAGTCATTCGATCTGGAGTACATCTAGGACAATGCATCAAACAGTTCTTTAGCTAACTTGTAATGCTCAAAACCCACCATAATAGAGTCATCAAAACAGTCATAGCATTGCTATCAACGTCTAGCTTTTTGCGGTCTTCATTAGAGTAATTTTCTTGAGAGATCTTTTGATTCAAAGGCAATTTCCAGAGACTGAAGGGAGGAAATATGATCCATATACCTGAAGTATTACTCGCTAAGGGTCTCTCTAGTAATGTAAGTGAAGTTTTCAAATTGTTGCTTTAGTGAATCTTTCTTGGAGTCATTCGAGTTGGATTACATCTAGGACAAATTGTTGCTTGCCTTTAAAATCTCCTTCATATCCAATTTCAGTAAATATATTGAGGATGTCTTCTTCTTCAAGCTAATGTTATTCATAAAGGATTATGTTGGGATTTCTATATAGATAGAAGATTCCACAAATTCTTTTAAGTTTGAATTTAAAAATGTAATTTTCCCTTTTGATTTTATATTAAATTTGATGACTTTTATAAAGATATTTCAAATATGACTTTCTCGTTATAAAATGTTTGACTTATAATATTTTGATTTGATTGCATAAAAGTTGCCATTGATCCTTTGTTTTTCTCTCCCTATCTCCCTGTTTTTTTTATTTGGCCTTTCATATCAAGTCAAGAAATACCAACATGTCAAACAACTTCGAATGTAACATACGTGAAGTACTTATCGGTAATTGGTATCACATGTGAACCTTAGTTTTTATCATCATTAAAATAATATTAATAAACTGATATCTTAAAAAATTATGTAACAACATTGCTTATATACTTTTTTTGGATCTCAACAAAACATGATTATGACATGCCATTTGAGGTGTAAAAAACCCAGTAGATTGAACCAATCCTAGTTTGTAGCAGAAACAAAAATCTAAATAATAATCTGTCCCTGAAAACGATTTCTGCCCGCCAAACAGACAGTTCAAAACCACTCTAGGATATCCACATTCAAATTGGTTTGTTGCTAATTAAAAAAGGCTTTTAAACACGCCCAAAACCAGTAACCTGTAACATTAAAAAAGAAAAAAAGAAAAAAGAAAAGAGGCTACCCACGGCAACGGCCATATAGCTATTTTCAATTTTCAATTTCTAGGCCTTTTTTTGGCTTATTTAGTTATTCATCCCATATGGGTAAGTACAAATGGGTAGCAAGTGTTTTGGCTTATTTACCCCGTCACCAAAGACATTCCACTGCACACTTTTATTACAACTGTTTCATTATACTCTATTTCTTTTTAACTGACATCATGGAAATCAAGATAAAGTAATCTGAATGCACACCAAGTGAAAAAATTTGCATTTAAAAGAAACTAATTCTCTTGAAAGTATATACAACTCAGTATGCATATAACCTCACCTAAATACAAATCAATAATTATAGGGTTAGACTACACGTGCAAAAAGAGTTTTAATAATATAGTCAAAGCCTCAATGGAGGCCATATACATATATATTGTGTATAAATAACTGTTAAAGTGTTTCTTATCTTGTTAGTTTTGTTGAGTTTTTAGCAGCTGCTTGCTTACACATGCAATCTGGCATGGGATATGTAAAAAGTGAGGCGCTTGGCTTCCTCACTTCACTGCCCTTTACGTCACTATGATGAAGCATTTCCCGCAACTGCCTCTGAAAGCTCTCCCATCTGAAAGAACATCGTCATCAACATATCAACAGGTAGATTCGCTCAGTTCAGAAAACATATCTTAAAAGGAAACTTATCAAATGTCACCCAAAGTGCATATAAAGCCTCTGGAATTAGTCTTTTTGTGACAACTCGATTATTACTAAACTAATGAAACTTTCGTATCGTATATGTCATTGATTCTTGAGAGACAAAAAGTGTTTCAGTGCAATCCAATCCATTTCATCCTATGAAAAGAGATCATCTACCACTTTTAATAGAAAAACTAGAAAGAAAGATGTCTCACCCTATAAAAACAAGTCTAAATGTTCTTTATGGCAAATTTTGAAACTAAAGTCCCATTCTTATTTTTAACAAAAAAAAATATCCCTTAACAAAATTTTTGCATATTAAAGTTCATAAAGTTGTGGGAAGTACATAGAAACCACTAAACTCATATAAAATGCAAGCACAAGCCATTTTTACTTAAATAAGTTTCTTTAAGAAACATTGAATGTCACTTTTAGTTACAAATGAAAAATAAAAAAGCACATTGGTTAACTATAGTATTGACCATTTTATTTAAACAAAGTTAGCCCACATTTTGCTTTTGGATTCACTAAATGAAGTCGACCATGATTTAACCTGTTTAAATTGTTTAGTCCACTTGACACATTTAACATTATATAATTTTTTTACAACTGATCATTACAAAGCAAATCAACATGTTTTCGTATATCAGAACTTGACCCCCACATTGCTATGGGGACGTAAAACTGTAAAAAAATATAAATGTCAAAACCTTTAAGCGATCCCACACATAAAAGATAAGAAAAACAAAACCTGTGAAACTTTATATAACAAGCGAAACAATCACAAACCTGACCGTTGCGCGATATTGTTAATAATTTTTAAAATTTAATACAAAAAATAATTAATAATAGTAATGTCAGCAAGTTGATAAAAATGGTCACATCACAAAGAAAAAAAACCAAACACATAAAAAATAGCATTGATAAAAATAATCACATACAAATTCAGATCTTATAAAAGCATATGTTAAAAGTTGGAGGGAAAAAAAGAAAAAAAAACTGTAGAAAGATCAGAACCTTGAATCAGTTTTGATGACTTGTACATTTGTGTTTCAATAATTGTACATTACAACGTACAACGGCATATTCAGAATTTTAAAAAAATTAAATTCAAAATTTATAAGAGAAAAACAAAATAAGGGTGAAGATGGGGTCTAATGGCCATACATTGGAGTTAAAATGATGAAACTCCCTTTGAGGTCTAGGGTTCGAGTCCCACCTATGATGGGTTAGTGTAATGTGTAGAGATAGGAAAACATTAAATGTGTGTTTGAGTTGGCATTTTGAAAAATAATAATAAATAAATAAATGTGAGAGTGTAAAGAAAACAAATGGATGTGCATAGGGTATAAAGTGTGGATATAGTTAATCAAAATACAAATTTTCAGTATCATTTATGTAAATTTAAGAATGCTCACACAAGCGCTGATGCAAGCGTGCCTTAAAAACTTGTACAATAACCATAAACGCTTTGAGATTTGCCTTTTAATATATAATCAATTAATGGAAATTGCCATCTGTATTTGACATTCGAGTCAAACATTGCTACAGGTCACGTATTAATGTCAACAAGCACTTTCATTATTTGTGCTAGATTAATACGAATATTATTATAGACAAAGAAAAATGGTTACCTGATATGGGGACTATCAAACAGTTGAGCTAATTTTCTCTTGTCAGGTATTATTGTTTTGGCATGTCCTTCGTAGGAATAGCGTCTATGACCAATTAAAAAGTGAGGGAAATTTCCACCCTGAGTGGTCACAAAAACCTCACTATAGAGACATATTGTGTAATCAAGTGCAGCCAATCTTGACGAGTATCCCTGCAGAAAATCAGCATTTTAAAAACATTTCACTATGCATGCAAAATTTTCAACAATTATAAGAGGTGGCAAAGGGTAGAGGGTTAACTCATCATCCAACCTGCTTATTTTGCAATTTATAATTACGAGCATAACAGTATTAAGTCGTATAAAAAAATAAAATATCCATAAAAGGTGAAGAAGTACCATAAATGGAGCAAGCTCCTCAGGTGAAGCTAATGTATCCTTGGTTTCTAAGCGTGGAAACATTTGTTTAAGGGGCACCATATATTTTTCAGCCTTGTATATTTTACCAGCTGCCACATACACGGACGTATTGTTATCAAAACCCATGCCCCTAAGCAGCATTCCAACCTATATTTCGGACAAGCAACAGAATTTTCAGTTTTATTGGCATGAAACAAAAAATCCATAGCAAGAATTTGATGTATCCATTTCATGTCACACAACGATAAAATAAGTTCAAATAACGTGAATTCAATGTTTTCATAAACAAGCTTCTTCTATAATCTATCAAGCAGATTAGTTCTACAGGTCAAAGAGAAGAACATATTTAGTGGATTTTGATTTTGTTGTGTAGCTGATTTTTCAAAAGGATGAATCCCAGCAACCCCACCATTGTGAAACTGATTTCGATGCCCGGCTAAACAGATCCTACTTAATCGATGCACAGGAATAAACTATATTGAAGAGTAAAAAATTACCTATTTACCCTTTCTGTTAGCCTAATCTGGCTTCTGCTGCGATTTCAGAAAACATGATGTTTTTTTCAAAAAAAATGTGTCATTTTTGGTCAATTTAATTTCTTCAATAATCAGAATTTGTCACAACAAAATGCATCCAACATGCATGATGTAATTCGTTTATAGAACTTGTTTGACATAGTTGTAGGCCATACCTCTAGGGGAGTTAAAGGGCATTTTCCATCCATCCTAATCGCGCCTGGCCTTATTATTCGATTCTTTTTCCGGAACTTTCCTCTCCAACTTCTTTCACGAGCAATATCCATTTCCCGTTGTTCTTCCTCACCGCCATCATACACACAACATGAAAAAGCAACCATGTCCTTCAAAACAAACCTTTCAGAAAAGTTTAGTGAGAATGTCTACGTAGAGCGTATGTGCAAGATAAAATATGCAAATATGTATGAGTTGGGATATGGGAAACGGGTCAGAACTGGGTGGGTGAGGTCAGGCCAAACCACAAACACTCTAAATCAGTGTGGTAAAAATAATTTGAGTCTTTTTATAAATCTGAATACACGTATGTTGACTTGTAACCCATTTTACCGGTTAGACATTAGACATAATCTGATTCGCCCTATTTACAGGTAAATGAGTGAAATTTCCACCTCTTCAAAACGGAGATGGACTGAAATATATTTCCCATCACTGCTAGAACTGTTCCGGATCATTTTATCAACCATTTTTGCTGCAAGTGTGCGTATAGGTTCTGAAAACCTAAGTGCTCCAAAATTTGATAAACATCTAAGCCCTTGGATTTCTGAAGGAACAGCATGAGCCAATCTATTAGAGAAAGGTGCAATACGTACTGCCCTGCACAATCAATAACGAAAGGGAGTTAACAATACAATTGTTCTTTGTCGCATAAGGAGACAAGTATTTAGAATGTATCACTCCCAGAATATAAAAACTTCCGGCATGACTCGATGTTTGATTTTTCTGTTTTATCACAATAACATTTAATGAGATCTTACAATCTCCGAGAAGAGCTCCATATATTTGCTGTAGATCATAAAGACCTAGTGCGCATGTTTTATACTAGTCCAAAAGTATCCAAAAGAACAATCTGACAGATAACTTGATGTTTGATTTTTCTATTTTAAAAAAATAACGTTTACTAAGAGATTTTACAATCTCCAAGAAGAGCTCCATATATTTGTTGTAGATCATAAAGGCCTAGCGAGCATGTTTTATACTAGTCCAAAAGTATCCCAAAGAACAATCTGACAGATAAATAAATGGCAACATATTTTAACTTCATTTCCAACTTGGTCACCCAACCTCAAATATCATTACGTTAACAAGGAAACATTTAAAACACTAACATGGTTGAATGGTGAACTCTTTTCTAATGATGGATGGTTTTAAAAAGATTCTCAAAACTAAGATGATTTTGTTACTGACATTTGAAGTCCAATGACTATTTACAATAGAACTTTTAATGATTTCATTACTGACATTTGAAGTCCAATGACTAATTGCAATAGAACTTATGAGAATGTATTCCTATTAATTGTGATTTACCCTATCTAAAAAAATAAAGTTTACAGTAAAGATACGGGATATGATGCTTTAGATTGGTCGAGGGAACAAGTACTTTGTAGGCTGGTTTCTTTTACACAAAAGGTGGCAACTCAAACACGTTTCCTTACAAACGGGTCAATTTCTGTTAAGATTTATCTTTAGCCAAATTGACAAACTTATCAAAAAGGGAAACAAGCCAAATGGGTCAAATGAGTGAAATGGCTTGAATTTCCTCTGAAATATATTTTAAATGTTCACCTCCTAGATCATTCAATTTTATAGAAAATGATTATTATTATTATTATTATTATAGTAACATAGATATGGTACTCAAATTCACTGCGATGACTATATATAAAAGACAAACAAAATGGACAAAGCATGTTTGTGGGTCAATTCAACTCGTATTAAAACAACCCATTTCAACCAAAATCCAGTTTAACTAATTAGCCGACCCACCCAATTTGTCACAACAAGCTCACAGAACTCCCTAATACAGAAATACTATAAATTATAAAAATATAGAACGAAAAGTAGAGTGAACTAGAGACATCATATGTTCTGTTGAATTCATAAACAAAATATGTTTATGAGTGAAGCAAAAGATTGGTGCACATAGAGTTCATGGGAATACAGGATAAGAAATAAGCATTTTTAAGAAAGCAGTCACGCATTTACATACCCCAACTCCAGAAGCCTTGGTAGAACCTTCTGAAGATAGTAAGTTGGACTTGACCAACCTTTGACTCTTAAATTCACAATATTGCTTATGTTGTTGTCAAAACGCTCCAATATATCTTGGGGTAATTCTTTAACCACATTTACATGATGTCTCAATGCATATATGAAGAACTCCTCATCAAATATATCCCCAAACTTGCTGCAATATAGAAGAAAGAAAAAGGAATAGTTACAAACTCCCAAATGTATCATACAACATGAATGAAGTCCCTAAAAAGCACAATAGTGGTGCTTGGACGCGGCAAATGGGGAGTGGGAAATGTGTGGGCAGGGTCGGTTTCACCTGTTCACTTTACATCCACTTTTCAAGAAAACTACAAATAATTTATTTTGTCAAATATGATCACATAAGGTGTATAATATATCATTAGAATAAGAATCTATACTTCCTAACAACACTACATAAGTGGTTGTTACGTTAAAAACACTTTTAGCAACCATCAATCCATTGGCTAAATAGGTTGGTTTGGACCCTTTTAGGTTTAAACATAATAGCACAAAGAAAAGAGAAAATGACTCTCATGCTAATGTAGCTCTAAATAAATAATCACGTAAATATATAAGATGTTGATAGAGCCTGGCTAAATAGTTCAAGGGATGTTGGGTCATTATCTATAATTAATAAGGAGCTGTTTTCTTGTGGTCAATGTTAATAAAATGGTGGTGGGGGTTTAGTACTTTCCTTTTAGGAGTTGATTTCTTTTATTACTTTAGAAGAATAGTAAATAGGGTTAGGGGATCAACATGTAGGCATAAATGAAAATATATTCAAGTCCTTGGACTTTTGGAAAAGTGCAAGTCCTGGGTCGTGGGAACCATCTTGTACTTTCAATTAGTTTAGTGTTTGGTTTAATAATATTCCAATTTGGTCCTTATCCCCGCTGCACTGTTCTAATATACATACTCTCAATGTAGTTTACTTGTATAATTTTCTAACAGAAACTCATCTAAAGAGTAGATATCTACAAACCACTTGATTAAGAGACTTTATCGAAATGTCATAAATACTTTGTAATGACCACTTGCAGGTGAGTTAAATTAGGTCATAAGAGGCTCTAAGCATTTGGTCAGGTACTCTTTCTTTGACCAAGGGGAACCTGATATGATTGCTCATTATGATCCTTTACATCATCTTTTTGTATGCATATTATTCCAATTCTCATCAAGTACATCTGTACAGATATATGCACTTTATACTTCTTACTAACTTTTCTAAATATGATTATTTCGACTTTAGAAAATCGTTACAATGATCAATTATTGTGGAACACTACAAAGTACCAATCATTGCAACTTGCAGTCACAATAATCACTTAAAAACAACATGTAAACATTTCAAAATTTACATTTAATTTAGAGTGAATACGAAAAGGGACAACAAGAAAGTTGGAAGATTACATTCACAAAGAAATAAAAATAAGAAAAATAAAAAGCTACCTTGAATCACGCCACACGCTGTTCAAATGAAATATTGGAATCACAAGCGTGGCATTCAGTAGGCCTGCTACTGCCACTGCATCACATATCTGTTATGGTAACTAAATAAGTACAATAATCTAACATATAACCATATAGTGTAACAAAGATATCATTATAATAAATGCTTTAACTATAGTTCAATGTAAAGCTACTTTCTTTTTAGGACATAATTAATCTCTACTTGTAATGAAGCTCAGACATTAACACCTTTTTCTGTATGGACTATGGACAATGGATCCATAAATGTACACATGTAATACAAAAGAAATATTGCAAGATAACTATACAAATTTAAGCATTTCTTAGAACAAGTACCGATAATCTTTGTTGGTTCAGCCCGCCATTTGCTTCAATTATGAGGAACCCATTTGATTTTGGTAGTTCTGGAATTGTAACATATGAACAAATTTTAAGACAGGATTGGTATTAACGTGCTTGAAAAAACCAACTTCAATTCAGTTTTCTGGATCAAGCTAGTTGAAAGTTGAAACAACAAACCTGCTTGAGAATTTTGAAGATTATTGCAAGGTTTCCACGATTGATGCAGCTTCATGTCCCAGACATTTAACATCTGTGAAGAAAATTACAATTTTAGGCCTCAAAAACAAAAATGGAGAAACCATGAAAACAAAATATATGAAACTAATGTGTTCATAAAGAGGCTAATCACTGAACAAGATTAAACTAAAAAGAATGGAGTTGATGACAACTTCATGTTCCAGAGTCCAGAAATTTATCATCTACTCACAAGCAAGATTAGACTGAAAGTAAAAAATGTTGATGACATCTTCATAATTATCATCAAGAATGTAGATTTACCTAAATCATAAGTTTGCAAAGCACATTAATTCTTTAATATAAAAGCACCTCAAATCTAACATTGACACAATTATTAAGCATGTGGATCACACTTTCCATGTGAACATAAAATTGTTAAAAACAAAAGGCATTGAATAACTATAGCATTACTATGAATAAGATGAAAGGAAATAACAATTTTCTTCATATAAATTGCAGCTTGCCGGTTCCCTAATGAGTAAAGATATAGTAGGTTCAAATCCTATTTCCTCCCTTCCCCGAATTCGAATTAATCTAAGTTATATATGCTTTGTCTTTAATAACCTAAAATCTAACACAGCCATTTTCCTAACAAAATAATGTGAATAAGATGACACAAAATTGATTATATCCTCTACAAAGATATCAACAAGAATGTAAATTCTAGTTAATTTAAATTATAAGTTTATAAACACCCACACTTTCTAACTACATCATCAAAATGAACATGTACCTCACACTTTCCATGTGCAAACAAAGATGTTAAAGACAAAAAAAAACATTGCATAGATCCATATATCAATGAACATTACCAAGTCATTGCTTCGATTATTTTCGGCTTCTAGATAGGGGCGCAAGTGTTGAAAAACCTGAGGGCTTCGGTACAAAGACCCTAAAGGAGCTGATTTTCCAGAATTTCCATTATTTTTACTACTCAAACCAACATCAAAACCCATTGTACCCATATACAAGAGCATTGCAGATACGTAAAGAAGGGGGGCAAATAACAAAACCCCTCGGCGGCGATACACTGCAGATATCACTACATACACCCAGCGTTCTACAAAGCTCTGCAGCTTTACCTCCACCCCTCCACCTCCACCGCCCCGGAAACCGCTGCCCCCTTTATGCCTGCGAAATCTAGGGGATGAAGGGGGTGAAGGGCTACCGCTTCCGCTACTTGCCCGTCCCAAGCGACTGTATCCGTGCATTTTGTGGGATCTTGCAGCAGATTTCAACAATTCCTACACCAAAAAGATTCTTCTAACATTCTTCCAAATCTCACAATTTCAAAAAAGTTCAATTTCAGATGATAAGATATACGCAAACAATCAGCTCACTTACATGTAACAGTACGAGGTCGAATCTGGGTACCGCAAAGCTTCGTACTTTGGCAGAATTCTAATAATTTCAAGTTTGAAAAGGTAGGAATTGAGAGAAACCCAGATGAGCAAATGCAAAAAGAATCAATTTAGTTACAAGTAACAATAAGAAGATGAATTCGGGTACGAGATATTGATAGAAGCAGTATAATGTCAGCGTCAATTATAGGGTTAGCTGTTGATGAACAAAAATAACCGCGGGATATTGAATTGAGAAGAACAGGTTCAAAGAGAGTAGCAAGCAGCTCAAGAACACAGAAGCTGCAAATCTCATTAAAATTCTCACTTCAATTGCAAGAAGAAGAATTATTCATCTGAAAGGAGAAAGTAAAAAGTCTTTTAAGAGTGACTTTGGGACTCTCTTTCTTGGAGGAGCTACACCGACATTTCATGGCACTTGTCGGCAAGCGTAATATGGCCGACGGAAATTAGACGTATTGTTTTTATTAAAAAATTGCTGTTTTTTAAATTAAAACTTCATCTTATCTAAACGAGAAACTAGCAACTGCATAGAACTTGCTAACGTGTTATGATTTTAAAAATATTCGAATTCGAATATCCGAATCTGAAATATCTGAATTTCGGATATTTGAATTTTGAATATCCAAAAATTCAGATTCGGATTTGGATTCGGATAGTGATTTTTTAATGTATATTATGATTTTTATGATATGAGTGTTGGGTTTTGTAGATTCTTACCAAAGTCATATTAACCATTTAACATGAAAAACACAGCGGAGTTATTATTAAAACGTGAGTTTATGTATCATATACATATGTTAAAGCAAAACCCAAAACAAGGATCTATTTATATGGAAGAACATGCTATCAAAAACTTAAAACATAACCACACAAACTACCTCTTAAAATCGTGGATATGGAAGGCTAGATGATTATGTTTTGAAGGCAAAGACTTCAAAGTAGAAGTCCTCAAGAGATGATACCCACAAGCTCCTTCAAACACCCACTTGCTAGGATGTGCAACACCAACTTGAAAAACCTCTT
>BJCM01200603.1:0-13839 GCA_018326385.1 Flaveria bidentis
GGTTGCTACCAAAGTTCATAGATATTTGTGGGATACAAATATTGGACTGACCCGCATCTCAATTTTACTACATGGAATCTTCTAGATTGATCATAAGTAAATTTGAGTAAAGGCGAATATCATTTGGTATCCTCCGACTTGAGATACATATTGGGTTTTGATATTCACCAAATGTTATACCTTGAGCTAGTTCTTCACTGCTCTGAAATAATGGGTAGTACATAAGGCTATGTTCAGGTGTGACACGAGGTGCTTGTGAAAAACGTATGTAGTTAAGATGGAATGTTCCTCTTATTCGTTGAGAGCAAGATGTCTAAGGCCTGATTAAGTTAAAACAACAAGGAATGATCATTCTATGTCCTTGGATTTAACATGACATTTGAAACAAAAGGATAAATGATTGATTCACCTAAATCATTTCAAGTTGGATACTTGAAGGGGATGATGTTATTGAATGGATTTCAGTCATGCGTATTAAGGGTAGTAAACCTTTGTTAGGCAGTATTTACTGCTTGCATCAATCTTCTATGAATCTTGTGCAAGTGGGAGATTGTTGGATTCTTTATGCCCAAGACACATAGAAAATTGATGTGGTTAGTACGTTATGATCCAAGTTGGGTCATATCCAATAACAAGCTTAGCAAATTGGATTTAATTGATAATATGATCATGCAATTAAATAAATACACCAATTTAGAAAATTGGATTTTCTAAATAAGTTGCATATGAGATTGAACAACTTATATGGATATTTTGTTCATGGATATTATTTGTAATGTTGTTTAATTTAGTTAAGTAACATCAAATGATAAAAGTGTGTGTATAAGTTATATAATTAAAAGGTTAATTAGATAACTTATAATTGATATTATTCAATCAATTTCTAAATGACTTTTTGGGGGGAAAACCCCTAATGTCTTTGAGATTTTGGCCGCCCCTTTAGAGAGGTTATTGGCCTTTTGTTTTGTAGACTTAACTTCTTGAAAACACACACTTCCTCTCTTCTCTCTCATACATGCAAGAACCAAACCTTTCTCTCTAGTTTTCTTAAAGAGTTCATAGCTGAAAATTGGATTTCAGCCCTCTTTGGTTCGTTTTTGGTGGAGAAATCCTAGCAACAAGGTGTTTGCTTGAGGCTTGTGGGTATGGATGCTTGTGGACACCTCTCCTTGGTGTTTTGGTCATTCAAGAAGCTCATTCTCTTCATCAATATCCCGTTTTTCAGCAGTCTTTGGAAGGTAGTTCCATGGTTTGATTTTTGGTTGTTATTTCTTGTTGATAGCTAGTTCATACACATATAAATAATCCTTATGTTCTTGGGTTTGTTGTTGTTATGAGATGAGCCTTGATTTTCAGATTATAAATGATAATATTAAAGTTTTATTCCGCTTCATTTTCAAGTTTAAAAGGTTAAACTACTTTGATTTGGTCCAACAAACCCAACATAAACTGCCTATCACCTTCTGTGCAGAGGCAGTCAACACTGCCTGCTATGTCCAAAACAGATTTTTAGTAGTTAAGACATATGGTAAGACTCCTTATGAAGTTTGGCACAAGAGGAAACCTTTCATTGGTTTTCTCAAGTCATTTGGATGTCCTTACACCATCTTGAATACCAAAGATCAAATTGCCAAATTTGCTAAGAAAACAGATAATGGACATTTCATTGGGTACTCTTCCCAAGCTAAGGCTTATAGAGTATACAATCTTAGAACCAGGATTGTTGAAGAGTTAGCCATGTGAATTTCAATGAACACACACTCAATGTAACTGGTTCTGGTCCTAATTAGATATTTGATCTTGATTTAGTTACCTACTGTTTTAACAAATCTTGTGAGAATGTTTCGGGGTCTACAGATATTCTACCAACAAGTGTTCCTGATCCAAGATTTGAGCTGAAAAGACCTTCAAGCTATACAACTTCAGCTCCAGTTGTAACTAATTCTACGAATCAAGTTTCTATCAGCACTACAATGACCAACTTAGCTGCTACATCTGAGATGCCTTCAAATTCTAGCTCAGAGGCTTAACAACCAGATAAAGAATCTTCAAATGTAGAAGACCATGGTGGTGGTGATAATAATCAAGTAATTCTTGATACTGACAACCACTCCATTGAAGACAACATCAATGATGTTACACACTCATTGGATCAAGTATTACTTGATAAGTGTGCTGATAAGGTGGTAGAAACATCAATGCCATATCTAAATTTTTCTAATTTAGATCTCTCTCAGCAACTTGTTGTGATCCTTCAGCTAAGGATCCACAAGTTTCATCCCACCTCAAACAGCATTGGAGAAGTTGACTCAGGGGTAAGAACAAGAGGACAAACCTATTATGCAAATGTTTGTCTTTATTCTTGTCTCTTATCTCAGAAAGAGCCTAAGAAAATTGATGAGGCTTTGAAGGATGGAAGTTGCGTTGAAGCTATGCAAGAGGAGCTGCTTCAATTCAAAAGGCAGAAAGTTTGAAACCTATGTCCTCTTCCTAATGGGAAAACTACAATAGGAACCAAATAGGTTTTTAGGAATAAGAAGGATGATAGAGGACTTATCATCAAAAACAAAGCTAGACTTGTTCTTCAAGTCTGAACTCAAGAAGAAGGAATTGACTACACAGATTATTTGCTCCTATGGCAAGAGTGGAAGCAATTAGGATATTCTTGGCATTCATTGCATCCAAGAACTTCAAGGTCTATTAACTTGATGTCAAATGTGCTTTTCTCTATGGAGTGACTGATAAAGAGGTGTATGTCAAACAACCACCTGTCTTTGCAGATCCTGATCATCCTGATTATGTCTGAAGGCTTGATAAGGTTCTTTATAGGCTACACCAAGAACCAAGAAAGTGGTATGATACTCTATCTTAGTATCTCTGCAAAGCATGGATACAGAAGAGGCACTATAGATGGAACTCTCTTCATTAAAGGAATAGGAAATGACTTGATGCTAGTTCAAGTATATGTAGATGACATCATCTTTGGTTCAACTAATCTAAAGCTCTGCAAAGACTTTGAGAAGCTGATGAATGATAGATTTAAAATGAGTTCCATGAGGGAACTCAATTTCTTTCTGGGAATTCAAGTGAAGCAAGTTGAAGATGGCATCTTCATAAGTTAATCAAAGTATGTTCAGGACATACTTAAGAGGTTCAACATGACTGATTGCAAGGTTTCTAAGACTCCCATAGCAAGAAACCACTCCCTTAGGCCTGTTTTTAAGGGGGAGTGTGTAGATGAACATCTCTATAGGGCTATGATTGGGTCTCTTATGTACCTTACAGCTAGCAGGCCTGATATCATGTTTGCCATATGTGTGTGTGCAAGATATCAAGCCAACCCCAAGATGTCACACCTTATCACTATTAAATTAATTTTAAGATATCTCAAAGGTGCCTCAACACTTGGCCTTTGATATCCAAAGAATTCTGACTTTCATTTGTATGCATATACAGATAGTGATTATGGTGGATGCAATATGACTAAAAAGTCTACATCAGGGGGATATCAGTTTCTTAGTGGACGGGTTGTCTCCTGGAAATGCAAAAAGCAATCATGTGTCTCTGCATCAACTGTTGAAGCTAAATACATTGGTGTTGCAAGCTGTTGTGCTCAAGTACTATGGATTTAGAATTAGATGTTGGACTATGGGTTCAACTTTAAGGAGACTCCCATTTACATAGACAACAATAGTGCCATTTCTATTACAGAGAATCATGTGCAACACTCAAGGACTAAACACATTAATATCAGGTATCATCTGATTAGAGATAACTTTGAAAAGGGCTTGATCAAACTAGTCAAGGTTAACACAAAGAACAATATGTTGATTTGTTCACTAAAGCTTTTGATGAATAGAGATTTAAATATCTTATATCAGCTATTGGGATGATTAACCTTGAGTAGCTTTTTCTTAAAACTAATTCATATTATTTCTAAAATTTGTGTGTCCTAAGTTGTCTATTTCATCATATTCATAAGCTCTTATTTTCTTTAGAAGAAATCTTTTAGAAGATTTTCCTTAAATTTTGAAATCTTGATCATTTCTATCCTTTGGAAGATATAGTTTTATCTTTGTAAGAAACTTATGCCTTTAAAACAAACAACTGCTTAAGTAAAAATTTCCTTCGGAAGAAATTTCTAAAATATCTTCCGAAGCTTAATATATTCCTTAAGCATATGAATGTTTTCAAGGACAACTTTCTTCCGAAATAAATTATCTCTTAGAAGCTTTATTCTTAATTGAATAAAGTATCCAAGACTTAATTCTCTTCCGAAGAAAAATTTTCAAAACTGTTAAGAAATTCTTCCAAAGTCATTTTGGCTTCGGAAGGTTTTTCATTAAAACTTCCGAAGACAATTTTCCTTCGAAAGATTTTCAACTTCCAAAAAAACTACCTTCTAAACAAAAAGCAAACTATTTTTTTAGAGGTGGGACCAACATTATTGATACATATGTACCTAGTTTAGGAGCTTAATGTAAAATGTCTTTCATGTCTTACATATATGTAATGAATGGGTATGAATGAAATACAATGTGTGGTTTATGCTTATAATGTTTAATATTTCATTGTTTATTGTGTATTGAACTAACTATATAGGTTTGTGGTTGTTTGCCTAGTTCTTAATCAATAGTGGTTGAGAAACATGTTTAAACTTAATTGTGTGAAGTTCTTATGCTAATGGACCATACGCATGAATACTTCATGCTAATGGACCAGTCGCATGACTGAACCAGGAGACTGAATCAGTGGCACGATTGTGACATGAGATTGACTCTGTCGCACGACTAGATCTTCAGTCATGCGGATGGATCAATCGCAGCTTCAGTCGTACGAATTGAAAACCCTAAGCTATAAAGACCACTTAATTAGTGGAAAAACGTAGCAATTCAAATACCTACGCACATAATCGTACCCTAGCCGTCCAGAGACTCAAGAACACTTGTTCCAACTTCATAAATCGTAGTTAGTCATCTTGCAATCATTCTTAAAGTTTTGATTCACTATTAGATTGATTATACTTGCTTTCTCACTAATTGGATCGCCAATCAAATAGGATTCCGCACTATTTGGTTTGGTATACACGTAAATCAGTTAGTACTCCGTACCTAAACGGCCCTAACAAGTGGTATAAGAGCTTAGGCTCTTGATTTGCATGTGATTCAATCGATTTTGATATAAAAATCATGTTTTTCACTCAAAAACTCAATCTTTTTGTGTCAAACAGTGTTTTTCCACGTCTCTAGGTCAAAAAGTTAATGTTTTCCGGCATATGGCAATTAGGGTTCGTGAAAAATTCGTGTTTTTGCATCAAAGTACCTAAAACTCTCGAATTTTCAAAAAACCAGCAGCTTTAGTCGCACGATTGACTCAATCACACGACTGAACTCATACGCACCTCCCATACGCACGATTGCACTCAGTCGTTCAACCATTCGTACGACTGAACACCCTATTCGCATTTTTCATCTGTACATGTCCAATCGCACGATTAAGCCATCCGCATTTGTTCAATCGCACGATTGAATCATCCGCAGTATTCAATCGCACGAATAGCCCAATCGCAGTCTTTCATTCGCACCAGTAAAACAGTTGTGTTCTAAACTTCAAAGTAAACATAGATGGAAGATCAATATTCAGCGTTCACAGCAGGTAGGGATTCACGAATCCAGAATCAATTGCTTCTGGAAAATGAAGTGGGAAATCACAATAAGCCTCCTAAGCTCATAACGTTAGATGATTACCCACAATGGAAGCAAAGGTTTGAAATATACTTAAACGGAATAGATACTAATCTGTGGGAATCAATAGAGATAGGGTACAACATGCCGGTTAGTGCTGATGGGGTTAAACTTACCTTAGGTGGCATGACTGATAGCCAAAAGGTAAAGTACAATGCAGAGAAGAAGGTGTATGCTCTGCTAACTCAGTCAATTCCTAAGGATATATTCCATCAATTCTCTGAGAACAAGCAAGCAAAGAAGCTATGGGATGCTCTGGAAAAACGGTATGAAGGGAATGCATCATTAAAAGCTCTAAATGCTAAGGCTTTGAAAAAGGAGTTTGATAACTTCTCATCAATGGGGAAGGAGAGTTTGGATGATGTTATCAACCGTTTCTACCACTTGATGAGTGAGCTGCACACTCATGGTGTTACTATGTCCATGGAAAACAAGGTATCAAATTTCGCAGATGGATTGCCAGAAAAGTAGGTCTCATTTGCTTCAAATCTCAGGCAGAACGATTTGCTGGCAAAGTTGGATATCAATGATTTCATTCTGAAGCTGAGAGAGGAAGAGTTGAGGATGAAGTACATGTCTCAAAAGGCATCATATGATCAGAACCCGTCACTTTACAACTCAACTCCTCAAACAAAAACGTCTGGAGTATCACTTCAAACGACTTTCGTATCGAGTTCAGCCGCTTCGTCTCAAGCTACTACTTTATGATCTAACACGTCAGGGTTGTCATGCACCCAATACAAGCACCTGAAGCAAATGCTACAAGATTGAAGACTGAGAATCTCAGTAATGTGACTGTAGAGGTAGCAAAGGAGCATATGAATCTCCTAGCAGCTGTCGTTCACTCCTATGACGGTCTAGTAGCGGGAAAGATTGGAAATTGCCATCTGGCAGATGAAGACTATGTGCAAGTAGATGAGACTGAGTTCGAAAGAATGGAAATCATGTGGACATTGGCAAGTGCTGCCCGGAGGGCTAAGAAGTTTGTTAAGAAGACAGGACAGAACTTGATTGCCATAAAGGATACAACTTGGTTTTGATAAAACCAAAGTTACTTGTTTTAACTGTGGAGAGAAGGGGCATTTCAATCGTGAGTGTGTGAAGCCCAAGAAGACAGGTAATGGTAATCCGTTCTCATCCTTCAATCGTCAAGACAAAACCACAAGTAGTCCTGCATAGCAAGGATCCTAAAGCCTTGACGGCTCACGATGACGAAGGGCAAGATTGGACCTTTTGGTTTGTGTCTCCGGGAGAATCCAACATTGCATGCATTGAGGGTTTGGATGACAACTCAGCAAGCGAATGTGATATAGCAGTGGAACTCGCGATGTCAAATAATGAAGAAACTGCAAATGTGGTCAATCACCTAAATGAAGAAGGTCAAAGTTCAACATGTTAAGAATCACCAGCACCAGAAAAGTCAAACTCTACTGTGATGGCTGATTCAACAGAACCTTCTCAGGTAAGTACCACTGACCAACTTTTCAATAATCATGCTTGTTCTGATTGTAATAAATTTAGGGAAAGCATAGATTTGAAATTTTCTAGGTTATTAGATCACAATGATAGCCTAGTAAAGGACTTACAACTGTATACTGAAGCAAATCGTATTTTAAAATTAAATGAGCACAGTTACAAAGAGAAAATAGAACTGTTAAATAAACAACTTAGGGATACCGAAATTGTGGATTTTAACCAAGCTAATGACATTAAGTTCTATTTAAACTCCCTAGAAGAAGCTAAGAAACAAGAAACAGTTTTGAAAGTCGAAGTAAATTCATTAAAACAAAAACTGCACAGTTGGACTAGTTCTTCTCACATAGTCCAGCACTTAGTGAGAGAAGGTAACAACGGGGAG
Source organism: Flaveria bidentis (assembly GCA_018326385.1). NCBI lineage: Eukaryota > Viridiplantae > Streptophyta > Magnoliopsida > Asterales > Asteraceae > Flaveria > Flaveria bidentis. Next base: position 7,603 of record BJCM01200603.1, read on the forward strand.
GGTTTGGGTTACAAAGTGGTTCCACCACCATATGAGACCTTGTTGAATGCAAAATGTAAACCAATATATAACAACCCAATCAAGGATCATGTGGTGTCCACTCCTCTTGTAAGTGATCCAGATTCCACAAGTAAATTTAATGAATCTGTCACCAAACAAAAGGAGACCACTTTATAGTCAAAAGAGAAAATGCCTATTCTTAATTTGGATACACAATTTGAGAAGGCTAAGGTAAAGTCGGGTTCAAACACGTCTAATTCTGAACCTACAAAGACCAAACAACTTAACCAACCACGTGCATCATGTCTAAGTCCAAACAATCAAAAGGGTAAAGATGTTGAAAAGGTTCAAACAGCAAATTTTGTTAAACAAGTTAAAACCTCTAAACAACAAGTGTCAAAACCTAAACAGAATAAAGTCACACGTGTGTCACACACTTGTCCACAGAAACAATTACACCAACATGTTGAGAGTAGATCATGCTACAACTGTGGAAAGTATGGACACATCGTGTCTAATGTTCCTTACTATCAGACACCAAGGAAAAGAATTGAACTTTATAACACTAAAACGAGCCCTTCAAAAAGGGGCTTTGCGACTCTATCAAAAGGAGTCAGTGAACCAAAAGTTCAACCCATTAGCTAGTCGTCTGTTTACCATAAACAGGCCTTACATAAAACTGGCTTATGGAAAGAAAAATTTAGTTCAATGTCTGATAATGAGAACAAGAAAATAAATGATCTTCCCTCACCCTCAAATGGACAGTTGGTGGAATTTATAATGTGTGATTCTTCTAGGTCACCCAAGCCAGTTAAGGCTTGGGTCCCTAACCTCAACTAATGATTTCCATTGAATGTGCAGGGTGTTCGCTATAGTGCTGAAACAAACACTTGGATTGTAGATAGCAGAGCATCCAGGCACATGACTGAGAACCTGACACTCCTGTCAAACGTCAAACAAATTAAAGGAGGTCACGTTTCATTTGCTGGAAACAAAGGAGGTTACATCACCACTCAAGGGGAAGTGGGGAACAAGAAAGTGAAGTTTGATTAGGTAAACTATGTCCAACAACTTCAAAACAACTTACTTTCTGTCTCTCAAATATGTGATAAAGGCTTTAAGGTAATTTTCGACAACAAGAAGTGTTATGTTCTGTAAAAGGACTATGTGATCCCGGAGGACCAAGTCTTAATGTCAGCTTCAAGATATAACGATCTTTATGTCTTGGATCTATCAAAGGCCACCACAACAGATCATCAAGTTTAGTGCTTCTTGTCAAAGGCTACTTAGAAGGATTCAATCTCCTGGCATAGGAGAATGGGACACATCAATCCCCAAAAGATGAGTCACTTGATCCAGAATAATCTAGTGCGCGGAGTAAACGTCAAAAACTTCCAATTACCTGATTTTTGTGTCGACTGCAAGAAAGGCAAACAGACTAAGAAGTCTCATAAGGAAAAGAAAGTTCATTCTATTGAACTGCCTCTTGAGCTTCTTCGCATGGATCTGTTTGGTCCAGTCAGTACAAGGAGCTTCGCTGGCGACTTGTACTGTTATGTAGTTACTGATGACTAATCAAGATTCTTTGGGGTAATGTTTCTGAAATCCAAATCAGAAACATCTGAGTCATTCAAAGAGCTAGTAACTACATTGAAGTCACTCTACAAGCTGAAGGTAAGACAAGTTCGCTTAGACAACGGTACCGAGTTCAAGAATCAATGGATGGAGGCATTCTACAAAGAAAATGGAATTGTGCACCGGTTCACTTCAGCCTACACTCCTCAAATGAATGGAAATGCTGAGAGAAAGAATCGCAGCCTGATAGAGACAGCACGAACAATTCTAGCAGACTCGAAACTACCAATCCAATTTTGGAATGAGGCAGATGCCAATGCATGTTACACTTTAAATCAAGTCCTGGTGGTAAAACGTCATGGTAAGAGGTATTACGAATTACTCCAACGACATAAACCTAATCTAGAGTACCTCGAACCGTTGGCGCACCATGCACCCTCTTGAAGAAAACTCAGGAAGGTAAGATCAGCGAGAAGGCTGAAGAAGGAATCTTTCTAGGATACAACATACCGAATAAGAGAGTTTACAACAACTCAACGGGTCAAGTAGAAGTGTGGTGCAACATCGGCGTTCAGAGATACACCACCCCCCTGCTGGCAAAGGACCCACATTCTTTTTCGATTATGATGGGTACTTTAAGTCCTTCAACATCCCCCTCTCCACTCTTGAAGATGAGTTAGCAACCAAATTGATGTATGATGTCTTAAACACACCTTCACAAGACTCAACAACAGTTGGTTCACAAGGAGAGTCACCTAGTGACTTAGGGGCAGCACTTGAGATAAGTGACTCCTCCTTTAACGATGAAGCCGTGGAGAACGATCAGGTCAATCAGGAGGAACAGATTCCAACTACTACAAGTCCCCAAGCATCTGATATTGATGCCTCTGATTCTTCAGAACCTCAAACTCATACTGCCTCATATTCGGAACCAAGAGTTCACAATCTCGATAATGAGGAAGTCGTTCCCACTACTCCCGGATCCCGCTTAAACGTCTATTATCCTCTAGACAATATCATTAATGTAAGATCAGGAGTTCAGACAAGAAATCAGCTATACTTAGCTGATTATGCCTCAGTAATGGAAAAGGGTTATCTGCACGATGGTGTGTATCGTTGTTTTGTGCCTCAGTTTGAGCCAAAATATGTCAGTGAAGCCCTAAACAACAAGGCATGGGTGAGTGCCATGCAAGAAGAACTTCTTCAATTCAAGAAGTTAGGTGTATGGACACTGGTGGACAGACCTAAAGGTGCTAAGGTTATTGGCATAAAATGGGTTTTGAAATGCAAGAAAGATGACCAAGGGGTCATAATCTGAAACAAGGCTCGACTTGTAGTTCAAGGATTTCGACAAGTCAATGGAATTAATTAAAATGAAGTATTTGCACCTGTGGCGAGAATGGAAGCAATCTGTATCTTCCTAGCCTATGCCTCTTACATGAAGATTAAAGTTTATCAACTGGATGTAAAGAGTGCATTTCTTTATGGTGAAATCCAGGAAACAGTGTATGTTAGTCAACCCAAAGGATTCGACGATCCATATCATCAGGACAGAATTTACAAACTGGATATGGCTCTTTATGGGCTCCACCAAGCCCCAAGAGCATGGTATGAAAAACTCTCAACTCATCTTATGAAACATGGATTTCGCAGAGGAGTGATTGACTGCACTCTGTTCATCAAAGAAAAGGATGGTGACTTACTGCTTGTTCAAATCTATGTTGATGACATAATCTTTGGTTCCAAGAACGAAGACTTATGTAAAGAATTTGAAGTAGTTATGAAGGCTGAATTTGAGATGAGCGCTATGGGGTAGAAGAAATTCTTTCTCGGGTTACAAGTGGATCAGACACCAAAGGGGATATTTCTACATCAGACCAAGTATGTAAGCGATATTCTCAATCGGTTTGATATGGAGAACGTTTCCGCAGCTGGGACTCCACTTACTACAAACCATGATGTAGCACCCGACGAGAATAGTGATCTGATGGATGCTACCATGTACTGAGGAATGATTGGATCTCTCATGTATCTCACAGGCTCATGACCTAACATCATGTACGCAACATGTCTCTGCTCAAGATATCAGGCGAAACCAAAAGTCAACCATCTCATAGGAGTTAAAAGGATATTTCGTTATCTGAAGGGTACACCATCACTTGGGTTGTGGTGTCCTCATGATGATGATTTCGAGCTTACAGCGTATAGTGACTCGGATTACGGCGGTTGCAAAATGAACTACAAGTCAACATCAGCGGGATGTTAAATTTTTTGGGAGAAGATTAGTCACCTGGCAGTGTAAGAAGCAGGCCTCGGTTGCTCTGTCAACCTGTGAAGCTGAGTATGTTGCTGCTGCAAGTTGCTATTCACAGATGATATGGATTCAACAGCAAATGCGGGACTACGGTTTGAAATTCTCTAACACCCCTATATTTGTTGATAATTCAGCTGCTATAGCCGTAACTAAAAATCCGGTCCAACATCCTAAGACAAAATACATCGGAATTAAATATCACTTTATACGTGATTGTTTTGAAAAGAACTTAATCGATGTTGTTAAAATTAATACGGATTTTCAACGCGCTGACTTCTAGACAAAAGCTTTTGATAAACTAGGTTTTCTATATCTATTAGAGGTCAACAGCGTTAAAAAGAAAAATGAAGTGATCCAGACGATGAAAGTGCATACTCCGACGAGTCGAGTTTATCTTAGTTTTTATTTTCTTTTATTTTATTTTATTTTAGTTCATTTCTTCGCCTATTAAAATTCTAAACGCAATACCATTTTCGGTTTTAGAATTTTAGGGGGAGAACAGGTTAGACTAGTATTAAAACAAAAAAAGGGAAATGGACGGTCTAGCTAAGAGAAATGAGATTGTATCTGTGATACTGATTCAATGACTATGGAATATGATAGTACACAGGAACAAATAGTTTCGAACTTTAAAAGAATGATTTGTTCAAAATGCGGAATTCGAAGTATAAGTTTGAGATGTCTAAGCAACATAAAAGGAAAAATGATAGTTAAGCTAGCTGCTACTAAGGTAACATAAAGAAAGTAGACCTAGAGGTTGCTAGACCATCTAATGATATGTTGGTAGATTCAACACAACAGATTAATAGACCTCGTTGGTGATGTCAAGTTCAAACTAAGTTGTTCAACAAGTTGGGGGTTATCATCTTATCCCTGGTTAACACAATCAACAAAGTTCCAATAAGGGGTAACGAGCAAAATAAACGCCACAAATGTGTGCGGATGACCATAAAATGAGCAAAGCACATGAAAATTGCAAAATGCAATCAAGCTAATAATCCATGTTGTTGGTGTGATCTGTGCAAAAAGAAAATAATTGCTCAAACAAGAAGATAGGTTGTGTGCCTCTCTATTGTGCGGTGGCACTGACCTAAGGATAAGCATGCAATCATTCTTAAAGTTTTGATTCACTATTAGATGGAAAAAGAATCTGAAAAGAAAGAAAAGCCCAAGCCACAGACGTTGATGTTGACATCAAGAAGGCTGAATGGGCGGCCTGTTTTGTAGAGATCCGAGCCCAACACACTGCTCCAAAACCGAGTGTCTACACCAAGCTCTACAAAGTGAAGAAGCATCACAAGGTGTCAGGCAAGATTATCGCGTGGGCCTATTTTGAGGATCTTAATATGTATGCGGTGAAGAGAGAGAAGGGTATAGAGTACTTTAGATTCCCACACGATCTAAAGACTCTACCTAGTTTTGAGCTCAACCAGCTGGCCAAACTAAAGCTGTTATATGCTGACCCAAGAAAGATGTCAGGCTGGTTTGAGGCTGCTTTGAAGAGAGAGTACCACACCAGGTGGGTCAAATTCAAACCTCAACAACCTACAAGGTATATCAGACAGTCTGAAGTTGATTCCATTACTGGCAAGCCAAAGATAGTGCTAAAGTGGAGTCCTCCGCGCATGATGTCAAGAATCCCTCTAAGGGAAATGCCATAGGACTTCACTCCACACTTCAAGTGGTGGTACTATGATTGGAGAATAGGTGAGGTGGTCATAGTTCTGAACAAAGAAGGTAATATGGAAACTTACCCAATGTGGCTAACTAACTTGTCTTCTCACGATGTCTACACTTTATACAAGTGGCCATTGTTCTATGACGCACAAGACATTGTACAAGCCCTCCAGATTCAAAACGTGATAAGACTCTGCTTTGCATTCGAAATACATGCAGGAGTTACAAGGGAGAAGTACAAGAAATTTGAAGAGCTAATGAAGAATGTTAGACAATATATGTAAACTAGGTCCAAGGGGGAGTTTGTGTTGGGTTTTGTAGATTCTTACCAAAGTCATATTAACCATTTAACATGTAAAACGCAGCGGAGTAATATCAAAAACGTGAGTTTATGTATCATATACATTTGTTAAATCAAAACCCAGACAAGGATCTATTTATATGGAAGAACATACTATCAAAACATAAAATAGCCACACAAACTACCTCTTAGAATCGTGGATTTGGAAGGCTAGATGATGATGTTTGAAAGCCAAGACTTCAATGTAGAAGCCCTCAAGAGATGATACCCACAAGCTCTTTCAAACACCTACTTGCTAGGTTGTGTAACACCAACTTCAAAACCCTCTTGCACAATAGAAATTTCAGCCAAGAACACTTGAAGAGCAGCC
>BJCM01200665.1:7711-10211 GCA_018326385.1 Flaveria bidentis
ATAACACCAGCAACAACAACAACAACAGCAGTAAGAACAACAACAACAGTAGCAGTAACAGTAGTAGCAACAACAACAGCAACAGCAACAATAACATCAACATCAATAGCAACAAGAATCACAACAGCAACAAGAACAACAACAACAACAAAAACAAAAGCAGCAACAGCAGTAGCAACAACAACAACAACAACAACAACAACAACAACAACATCAACAACAGCAACAATAGCAGCAGCAACAAAAGTAGCAATAGGAGCATCTACACCAATAGTAGCAGCTACACCAATACTAGCAGCTACACCAACAATAACAACAACAGCAACAACAACATCAACAACAATAACAACAACAATAACAACAACAACAATAACAGCAACATCAACAGCAACATCAATAGCAATAGCAACAGCAACAACATCAACAACAGCAACAGCAACAGCAACAACAACAGTAACAACAACAGCAATAATAACAGCAATAGCAAGAGTAACAACAACATCAACAGCAATAGCGACAAATCCAGAAAGAGCAACAGCAAGAACAACAACAACAGCAACATCAACAACATCAACAACTGCAACAGCAACATCAACTGCAACAGCAACAATAGCAGCAACAGCAACAGTAGAAGCAATTGCAGCAACAACAACAATAGCAACAGCAACAGCAACATCAACAGCAACATCAACATCAACAACAGCAGCAACAACAATAACAACAAAAGCAACAACAACAACAGTAGCAACAACAACAACAACAACAAAAACAACAACTACACCAGCAACAGCAACAGCAACAGCAACAACAACCACAACAAAAACAACAACAACAACTACAACAACAACAACAACAGCAACATCAACAGTAAGTGCAGCAACCACAACATCAACAATAGCAACAACAACAACAACAACAACAACAACAACAACAACAACAACAACAACAACAACAAAAATAGTAACAAAAACAGCAACAAAAACAGCAACAAAAACAGCAACAAAAACAGCAACAAAAACAGCAACAGCAACAGCAACATCAACAGCAACAACAACTGCAATAGCAACATCAACCGCAACAACAACAACAGCAGCAACAACAACAGTAGAAGCAATAGCAGCAACAACAACAATAGCAACAGCAACCGCAACATCAACAGCAACAACAACATCAACAACAACAGCAACAACAATAACAACAAAAGCAACAACAACAACAGCAGCAACAACAACAATAACAAAAACAACAACAACACCAGCAACAGCAACAGCAACAGCAACAACAACCACAACAAAAACAACAACAACAACTACAACAACAACAACAATAATAACAACATCAGCAGTAAGTGCAGCAGCCACAACATCAGCAAGAGCAACAACAACAGCAACAGCAACAGCAACAGCAACAACAACAAAAACAGTAACAAAAACACCAACAAAAACAGCAACAAAAACAGCAACAAAAACAACAACAACACCAGCAACAGCAACAACAACAACAACAACAACCACAACAAAAACAACAACAACAACTACAACAACAACAACAACAGCAACATCAACATTAAGTGCAGCAGCCACAACATCAGCAACAGCAACAACAACAACAACAGCAACAACAACAGCAACAGCAACAGCAACAACAACAAAAACAGTAACAAAAACAGCAACAAAAACAACAACAAAAACAACAACAAAAACAGCAACAGCAACAGCAACAGCAATAGCAACAACAACAGCAACAGCAACAGCAACAACAACAACAACAACAACAACAGCACCTGCATCAGAAACAGCAACAAAAACAGCAACATCAACAACAACAACAACAACAACCGCAACAATAACATCAACAGCAACAAAAACAGCAACTGCAACAACAACTACAACAGGAACAACAACAGCAACAGAAATAGCAACAACAATAACAATAGCAACAACAACAGCAACAACAACAACAACAACAACAGAAACAACAGCAGCAACAACAACAGCAACAACAACAGCAACAACAAAAGCAAAAGCAACAGCAACAACAATAGTAACAGCAACAGTAGCAACAACAGCAGCAAAAGCAATAGCAATAACAACAACAACATCAACAATAACAGCAACAGCAACACAAACAACAACAACAACAACAACAACAACAACTACAACAATAGCAGCTGCAACAACAACAACAATAACAACAAAAACAACAATAGCAACTACAAGAGCAACAGAACCAAAAACAACAACAACTGCATCAACAACAATAACAACAAAGTAGCATCAACAGTAGCAGCAGCAACAACAACAACACAACAGCAACATCAACTACCACATCAACAACAATAGCAACATCAACATCAACGACAACAGCAACAGCAACAGCAGCAACAACAACAACAACAACAACAATAGCAAAATCAACAACAACAGCAGCAACAACAACAACAACAACAACAACAGCAACTACAACAACAACAAAAACAACAACAACAACTACAATAGTA
>BJCM01200665.1:27711-28743 GCA_018326385.1 Flaveria bidentis
ACATCAACAACAACAACATCAACAACAACAACAACAGCAATAACAACAAAAGCAACAACAACAACAACAAAAACAACAAGAGCAGCAGCAACATCAACAGCTGCGATAGCAGCATCTACACCAACAGCAGTAGCAACTGCAATAGCAACAGCAACAGCAACATCAACAACAACAGCAACAGCAATAACAACAGCAACAACAACCGCAACAACAACAGCAACAACAACATCAGTAGCAACAACTTCAACATCAACAACAACAACTGTAGTACTAGCAACAACAACAACAGTAGTAGCAGCAGCAGCAACAGCAGCAACAACAACAACATCATCAGCAACATCAACAGCAACAACAACAGCAACAGCAACAACAGTAGCAGAAACAGTAGAAGCTATACCAATAGCAACAGCAACACCAACATCAACAGAAACAGAAATAGCAACAACAATAGCAATAGCAACAACAACAACAACAACAACAACAGTAACATCAACAGCAACAACAACAACAGCAACAACAGCAACAGCAACAACAACAACAACAGCAACAGCAACAGCCACAGCAACAACAACATCAACAGCAACAACAACAATAGCAACAGCAACAACAACAACAACTGCAACAGGAACAACAACGGCAACAGGAACAACAACAACAAGAACAAGAACAACAACTGCAGCAACAACAAAAGCAGCCGTAACAACAAGAACAACAACAGCAACAACAACAACAACAACAGCAAAAGCAACAGTAGCAACAACAACAGCAGCAGCAATAGCAGCATCTACACGAACAGCAGCAGCTACACCAACAGCAGTAGCAACAACAATAGCAACAGCAACAGCAACAGCAACAACAACATCTACAACAACTGCAACAACAACAGCAACAGCAACAACAACAACAACCACAACATCAAAAGCTACAGCAACAGCAACAACAACAGCAACAACAACAACAACTACAACAACAGTAACAGAAACAACAACAACATCAACAACAACAGTGACAGTAACAACAACAGCAACAACA
>BJCM01200688.1:0-17515 GCA_018326385.1 Flaveria bidentis
ATGAGAATCCAACTGTAAGCGTCCCGGGAACGGGGCCTTACAAGTTGGTATCAGAGCCAAAGTTTAAGTTAAATGGGTAAAATTTTGAAATAAACCTTAACTTAAATTGAGAATAGGACGGAAAGGGAATGGGATGCCAATCTGAGTAGCTACGTGCCATCAGGTATTTTTGTAAAGTTAACCGGTTTTATGTGCGCATGGTATGTGGTTATGTGTTGCATGTAGATTTGAATACCGATGTAGTCAGGATAGGTAATGCTTACGGTATGAAGAGTAAAGTAAGTGGCTAATCACAAGTGACCACTATAATTAGGAACTTATTATAGTTGACATAAACTGAGTTGTTCCCTTGAATGACCATGTTAGTGTTTGAATCTTTCAGTGTGCATGCGATGGCCGGTGGTAGATCTTCGAAAGATTCGTGGGGTGGCAACGAGAGCGCCAATCTAAGAGCCTAAGTAAACGAGGTTGTGGTGGAAGAAGTTCATCAGGTCATGCAGACGATCCTACCGTCTGTGGTGACCAAAGTGATCAAGGCAGCAAGAGAAGGGGAAAGAAAGGAGAGGAACAAGTCCTCGGGAGAACGAGAGCAACCGGAGTCGGAAACGGTTCTCTCTGATGATGAGGAGGACGAAGAAGAAGAGCCTATGCCGGGGGCGGCCCGAGGCTGTAATTACGGGGCGTTTATGAGATGAAAGCCCCTAACTTTTTATGGTAACAGCACTGCTGCTGCTGCTCACCGGTGGGTGAGGGAAATGGAGGTTGTTCTTGATATCAGCGAGTGCCGTGAAGATCAAAAGGTGAAGTTCGCTACCCACTCTTTTGTGGATTCGGCTCTGTGCTGGTGGGACAACATTCTCCAAGCCGAGGGTAGCAGGGACATCGGGAGGATGAGACAGTCTGAGCTGAAAAAGTTGGTGATTGAGGAGTTTTGTGCTCATCGCGAAATGGACAAGGTCGAAAGGGAGTTCTTGCAACCGGAGGCGGGAACTATGACGCACCAGCAGTACACCACGAAATTTAACTAGATGGCACGTCTGGTGCCAGATCAAGTGACACCTTTGTCACCAAAGATTAAAAGATATATTCAAGGTTTGCCAGCGGATATTCGCAGGCACATGATCGCCGCCCGATCGATCACGTTTAGGTCAGTGGTTGATTTAGTAGGGAGATTGTATGATGAGAGAACTGTGGTGGTGGTGGTTGAATGTACTCGGAAGGGTGGAAGTGATAGAAACTAGAATGGGAAGAGGTTTAGTCGGGGTGATGCCTCGACGGGTAACAAGAAGGCACGGGTGGACGACCGTCGTGTGGTCGCATCAGGTGTTAGTATAAAGAGGTATGGCAAGTGCAGGAAGGATAACGATGGTGAGTGTAGATGGGGGTTGAATGTTTGTTTCAAATGTGGGAAGCCTGGTCATATGGCTAGAGATTGTAGGGGTGTGAGGTGTTTTAACTATGGAGAAAGTGGCCATATGGGTAAAGATTGTAAGAAGCCAAGGGCTGAGGGTTCCGGGGCGAAGAAGCCGCGAGGTGAAAGAATGAGGGCGAGCACCAGGTCATTCACCATGACACAGGAGGAGGCTAGGACGGACCCTGACGTCGTGTCTGGTACGTTTCTAATAAACCAAACATTAGCTTGTGTGTTATTTTATTCGGGTGCCAGTAAAAGTTTTATTTCTCCTACTTTCTATGCTAAGCTGTCTGTTAGTAGCAGACGTGTTGATGCGCCCATTGATGTAGAAACTGACATAGGTAAGTCTGTTAGACCGTTCGTGATGACCTTAGGTGGTTTCGATTTAGTTCTTGCGATGGATTGGTTGGCGGACTCCGAGGCGAATATTTTGTGTCGCAAGAAGATGATTCGGTTGACGGCGCCCGATGGGAGTTTGGTAACGGTTTATGGGGATCGAGTCATGACAATACCAAAGGTGATTTCAATGGCGGTGGCAGGAAAGTGTATGAGGCGTGGATGTAGTGCCTACTTGTCCTATGTAAGGGATGTAGATACGCCGACACCACAACTATCTGATGTACCGGTTGTGTGTGACTTTCCAGACGTGTTCCCAGAAGATTTATCAGGAGTGCCACCTGACCGTGAGATCGAGTTTCAGATTGATCTTATACCAGGTGCCCAACATGTTGCCAAGGCACCGTATCGGTTGGCTCCGACGGAAATGAAAGAGTTGATGGAGCAGTTGCAAGAGCTGCTTGATAAGGGGTTCATTTGACCGAGTATTTCTCCTTGGGGTGCTCCGGTCCTATTTGTAAAGAAGAAGGACGGTAGTACGAGGATGTGCATTGACTACCGAGAACTGAACAAGTTGACGGTAATGAACCGATACCCCTTACCGAGAATAGATGATCTGTTCGATTAGCTTCAGGGTGCCAGTTGGTTTTCAAGGAATGAACTTTGATCTCGTTACCATTAGTTGAAGGTGAAGGGACACGATATCCCTAAAACAGCTTTTCGCACGCGCTATGGTCACTATGAGTTTCTTGTCATGTCTTTAGGTTTGATCAATGCGCTAGCTGCTTTATGGATTTGATGAACCATGTGTGTCGGCCGATGTTGGATAAATCAGTGATTTTGTTTGTTGATGATATCCTGATTTATTCAAAGAGCGAGATTGAGCATGCCGGTCACACTCGAGAGGTTCTGGAGACGCTGAGGAGGGAGAAGTTGTATGCTAAATTCTCCAAGTGCATGTTCTGGTTGCATGAAGTTCAGTTCTTGGGTCATGTGGTGAATCCCGACGGGATTATGGTCGACCCGGAAAAAGTGGAGGCGGTTATGCAATGGAAGTCACCGAAGACGCCATCCAAGATTCGTAGCTTTTTGGGTTTGGCGGGCTACTATAGAAGATTCATTCAAGACTTTTCCAAGATTGCTTCTCCACTGACTAAGTTGACCCGGAAAGATGTAACGTTTGTATGGGTTCAGGCTCAGGAGAAGGCGTTTGAAGAATTGAAGGAGAGATTGACACAAGCCCCTGTTCTGTCATTACCCGATGGAAGCAAAGATCTAGTGATTTATTCTGATGCTTCCTACTCGGGGTTGGGGTGTGTGTTAATGCAAAAAGGGAAAGTTATAGCTTATGCATCCTGACAGTTGAAGGTTCATGAGGTCAATTATCCTACACATGACCTGGACTAGCAGCCGTGGTCTTTGCGCTAAAGATTTGAAGGCACTATCTCTACGGGATGAAGTGCACCATTTTCACTGACCACAAAAGCTTGAAGTACTTCTTCGAGCAAAAAGACCTGAATATGAGGCAGAGAAGATGGTTAGAGCTTATAAAAGACTATGATTGTGAGATCCACTATCATCCGGGCAAAGCCAATGTGGTGGCTGATGCCCTTAGCCGAAAAGAGAGGCCCGAGCCGATTCGGATGAAAGCATATCAGCTGATCATGACTCTGACGTGATGAAGCAAGTCAAAGAGTTTCAGGATAAGGTAATGAAAGAAGATCATCTTAACTCTGAGAGAATAAGAGGCCTGGTTGGGGAATTAGGTCAAAACACACTCGGTGTTAGAACCCGATTCGATCGTGTGTGGATTCCTCGTTTTGGGGATCTACGGGTGAAGATTTTGGATGAATCTCACAAGACTCGATACTCCATTCATCCTGGTGCCACAAAGATGTACCAAGACATGAAGAAGAATTATTGGTGGCCGGGTATGAAGGGCGATGTGGTGGAGTATGTGAGTAAGTGCCTTACTTGCTTGCAGGTGAAGGCCGAACATCAAAAGCCATATGAGAAGATTCAACCATTGGATATACCGGAATGGAATTGGGAGCATATCACCATGGATTTCATTATGAAGCTATCGCGTACCCCGAAAGGGTACGATGCCATATGGGTGATAGTTGACCGTTTGACGAAGAGTGTTCACTTCCTACCGATCCGCGAGACATATTCATCTGAGAGGTTGGCAGATCTATTAATCAAGGAAATTGTAACTCGTCATGGTGTGTCGGTGTCTATTGTGTCTAATCATGACACCCGGTTTACATCTAAATTCTAGATGAAATTCCACAACCCCAAGGGGACGAGGTTACATATTAGCACGGCTTATCATCTCCAAACTGATGGTTAGTTAGAAAGGACCATTCAGACACTGGAGGACATGCTTCGGGCATGTGTGATTGATTTTGGTGGAAGTTGGGATGACCACCTACCGTTAGCCGAATTCTCATACAACAACAACTATCATGCCAACATTGGTATGCCACCGTATGAGATGCGATACGGTAGGTGATGCAGAACATTCGTTTGTTGGGGTGATATTGGTCAGAAGGAGTTAGGGAGCGTCAAGATAATTGAGGCTACGACTGAGAATCTTGAGAAGATTAAAGCCTTTATGAAGGCAGCCAAAGATAGACAGAAGTCGTATGCCGATAAACGACGTAGACCGATTGAGTTCCAGTGGGTGACCGTGTTATGTTGAAGGTCTCACCTTGGAAGGGTATCATTCATTTCCGAAAGCGGGGCAAGTTGAGCCCAAGGTATATAGGCCCTTTCTGAATCATTGCTCGAGTAGGAGAGGTGGCCTATAGATTGGAGCTACCAGATGAGCTAAGTGGAATTCACCCAACGTATCTCATCTAAGGAAGTGCTTGGCGGATGAAGATATGATTGTTCCACTGGAGGATATCGAAGTAGACGAATGACTCAATTATGTGGAGCAACCAGTGGCAATCATACATCGAAAAGAGAAGAGGCTGAGAAATAAAGTGGTTCCTCCAGTGCATGTACAGTGGAAGCACAGGAAGGGATCCGAGTCAACGTGGGAGACTGAGGAAGAAATAAGACAACATTATCCATGTTTGATCGAGGAATAACAGGTTTTAGGGACGAAACCTATTTAAGGGTGGGGGACTTGTAACACCCGGTTATTTATGTATTTTGAAGCCGACAAATGAAGAAAAAGAAATAAAGTCCAAAGTCGAGGGACCAAACTCGCCAACGAGATAAAGTTGGGGAAGTGGGAGTATTTAAGGGAGAGGGCAACCCTTTACCCTCTCCCTACACCAATATTTCGGCCAAGAAAAGAGAGGAGAAGAGAGAAACGAAGATAAGAGGAAAAAGTGTTGGTTCGGATTGGTTCTAGTAGCCAAAATTGTTGAGAAGGGAGTCAAATCGAAGCTCTACTCATTGTGGTCGCTTGTGTGAGTTCTAGGACCCCTCTTATAAACGGTTTTGAATGATTTGGGGCTGGAAAACATCTGAAAATCGGGTTTTTGAGTGTGTGTGCATGTTTGACCCGTTTTTGTATGTGTATGTATGCGTTTGAGTCTTGATTGTGAGCTTGTGTGTGCTTGAATGGTGTTGTGGTATGCATCCCTAAGGTTTAGGATGGTCGTTTTGGGCTTAAAATGGGTTTAGATGAGTGTGGAGACCGAAAACCCCCGGCTGCAGTCGGGATGAACTGCATTATGCATCAGCTAGGGCTAGGCGACCGACTGGAGGCCGAATGGAGGCCATACAGCCGAATAGGGTTGGTCCACTCGCATGATTGGGGTCCATTCACACGATTTAAGGTTCATTCGGAAGATTGAAAGGCCAGTCGCATGGAGGTCATGCGATTGGAGGTCCAGTCGCATAAGTGCTCATCCGCATTAGTCCCATTCGCATGAGGTCCATCCGCATTGTCCATTCGCACGATTGTATGTTCATTCACATGAGTGTTCATCCGCATTGGTTCATTCATATGGTGTCCATACGCCTGAATAGGGTAGTTGCACCCGAGGAAATTGTAGTTTGACTTCTGACTTTCGGGGGAAAGTGCATATGTGTGTTTTGACGTAAAGGTTCCCGTAAGAGCATGTAAGATGACTGTTGAAACCCTAGAGAGCATGTTGGGCATGATGATGATGATGTTGCATGTTTATTCATGCTATGTATGTATGATGTAGCCCTGTATGTTGATGATGATTGTGTATGATATGTTCCTTATTATGATATATGTGTATCTTTCTTGTGACTTTACGTGTCATGTTAATGAATGAAATGACGTATTATGTAACGTAAAGTGAAAGATAATGAAAGAGGAACATGAAGTAAGAATGCATGCATTATTGAACGATGAACGAACGAAGGAAAGGCTTGCAAGCACATATATGAGGTGGGCAACCCTATGGTTGCAACAGACTCGGATAGCGTGCAATCGTTGAGATTGCCCATGAGGTGAGCGACCCTGTTGTTGCAACAGACTCAGATAGCATGCTATCGTGAAGTTGCCATGAGGTGGGCGACCCTGTTGTTGCAAGAGAGTCGGATTGCGTGCTATCGTTGAGATTGGCAATGAGGTGAGCAACCCTATGGTGGCAACACACTTTGATATCGTGCAATCATTGGGATTGCTAATGAGGTGAGCGACCCTATTGTCGCAATAGTTCGGGACGACGAACGTATAAAATGGACGAAAGTTAACGAATATAATGGAACATAATAATTATATTATCAATGTGTATATATATTGTATGGTCACAAATGAATGTAAAGCGCAGTATGATTTGAAAGAATGTAAAGAACGGTTTTATGTTTTATTATAAAACTAGAACTCACTCAGCAACGCTGACTTTTATGTGTTTTCAGTTGTCTGGTAATGATTCCTGAGGATGGCACGGGTGACTACTCAGCTCTTTTGGGATGACATTCTTTTGATTAATGTTTTTGCATTGTAATGCGAAGAAGCTGTTTTGTAATGAATGTTGTATTAACTTGCAAAACCATTTACATGGAAATGAAAGATTATTTTAGTGTTCCGCTGCGATTTTATGAAATACGAATGTAAATATATGTTTTATGTGCGATGAGAATCCATCTGTAAGCGTCGTGGGAACGGGGCCTTACAAATACATGAACGAAATTTCCATATAATTTTTTCTATTTTCAAATGCAATAATTGAGAAAACCCAATTTGTAAATTGGTGTCAATATTTATTTGCTTGATCATATTAACAAATAAATATTTATTGGTGTTTGTCTAGCTTGTTATTGGGTATGACCTGAATTGGATCATAATGTACTAAACACATCAATCTTGTATGTGTCTTCGACATACAAGATCAACAAATATGTTTAACTTTCTTTAGAAGGAAAATTCCTTTGAATAAGTATTTCCTTCCTAAGAGTTTTTGGTCTCGGAAGAACTTTTGATCTTGTGTCTATTATTCTTCCGAAACTTTAAAACTTCTTCCCTCAGAAGACCAGTTTACTCTTGGAAGAAAGTTTCTCTCTGGACTTAATTTGCCATCGGAAGTAAATTTGGCCTCGAAAGAAGTTACTTTCACAAAACTTTTACTCTCGGAAGAAAGCATTACTGTGTAACATAAATCTTTGGGCCACACACTTGAATAATGATGTCAGAATATTTTAAATAGTTTATCCTTACCGCCCCTATCACATCAGATCCCAAATGTCCTTTCACCTTATCCATCTTACATTTTACCCCCATTTAAAACTTACAACTTCTTTTCATTAATCTTTTTACCTGCTCACAAGCCTGAAATTTCTATCATCTTCTCTACAACTAACTTTTTAAAATTACTTTTCTCCCCATGTTCTTTTGAAACAATGGCCCTAAATCCTTGGCATATCCAAGTCTCACTCCTTGATCCTTCAAAGGATACTGACTTTGCCCCCATTATCCAGTTTGTTACATAATCCACCTAATTCACCACCCTCACTATAAATCCCACTGTTTACGCCAACGTGTAATGCCTGAAATAAATTCAAAATAAGCCAATTAATAATAATAGGCTTAGCGGGGATTATTTAAAGAAAATAGTGGGTAATGGAGTATGGACCTAGTACACTTCGCGGGTTACATGTTTGGCGAGTTTATGGTCCCGGGAACACCCTTTATATATAAACGGGTCAGCTTGAGCAACTCTCATTTGCAACTCAATACCAATTTCTAGAGAGAGAGTGTAGAGAGAGAAAGTGGAGAGAATTGAGTATTTAAGGCTCGGTTGATCACAGCATTGAAGTTTAGTGTTCGTGGGTATCCAAACAACAAGAAAACACCAAGAATCCAGGTAAGAAACATCATTTAATCTTTCATTTTGATGTAAACACAAATTCTAGGGCTTGGGTTATTGAAAGTCGTAAAGATTCACCCAAAATCATGAATTTGTGTAAGAAAACATGTAAGAAGCTTAGATATCTGCAGGAAGTGTAGTGCAACTCTTGCTTTGAAAGCTTGATTGAGAAGCTATTCATCGAGTCCAGGTGAGTTCTAGATCCCCTATTTTAAAGATTTTAAACTTGTTTGGAGCTGAAAATGCATACTAAATATACGTTTTAATAACCTAGATTTTAAGAGATTTTAACAGGAAGATTGATTTTTTTATAAGGAAATGTGTGATATAAAAGTGTTAAAATATAAAAAATTCACGCTGACCTGGCAGCACGACCCCAGCCAGGGGTGTTGCCCCTTAGACCCCACTAGGGGCTGCTGCCTCTAGGACCCAGCTGTCAGGAGCTGCCTCCCCAAACCCCCGCTGTCCCGCAGTGGATCAGTTATATTTTATGATGACTTATGCTTATTGTGCATGTGTATATGTATCTGAATGTATGATGCATGATGTTATGATGATGTGTGATGGGGTGTGCGATATTTATGTGATGCTATGTATGAATGTGTTATGTTGACTTTATGTTCCTACTATGTATTATTCCGTGACTTACGCCTTATGATTATGAAATCAACGTAAAGTATTATGTAATGTAAAGCGAAAGCTAATGATATTGATAAGTGGAACGTAAAGAAAGAATGAATGCATGCATTAATGAACGAATGAATGTAAGAAAGTCTTGCAAGCGAAGTATAGAGGTTCAGACCCATTGAAGGGTGTTAACTCAACGGTATGTGGGTTAGCTACCCCAGAAGGATACACACTAGGGTCTGTCTTTGTGATTGACCATTCTTATGGAACCTTTGTCGCTTACCTCGGTAGTGTGGTTAGACCACCAAGCGCAATGTATGGGAGTTTATTTTTAGACTTCGATCAGTACCTACTTTATGCATGACAGTGGGGTAAAGTTCATGGTATTAGTATGGAATGTAAGCAAGTAACGATGAACGTACGTAATGAACGGTAAGAAAGGTAACGAATGATAACACTAACGTATGATGATGCATGAACGAAACTTAACTAACGATGATGGAAGATAATAATGTTATTATTTATATGTATGTATGATGCTTGATCAAGTAAGAATGTAAAGGAAGGTTTTAAATGGAAAAGAAAGTATTTTATTGTACAAAACTAGAACTCACTCAGCAACGTTGACTTTTATGCATTTTCCAGTTGGCAGATATTGGTTGCTGAGGGTGGCACGGGGCGGCTACTTGGCTCATTTTGGATGGCATTCTTTTGTAGAATGTTTTTGCATTGTAATGCAAACTAATGATGTTTTGTAATAAATGTTGTATTAACTTGCAAAAGCATTTATATTGAAATGAAAAGTTATTTTAGTATTTCCGCTACAATGTTTTATTAAAGCTAATGCAATTTTATGTTTTATGTGCGATAATTGACAAGTTGTGAGCATACCGGGAACCGAGCATTAGAAGTTGCTATCAGAGCCAAAATTTTAGTGAAACGGGTAAATTTTGAAAAGAAACCTAAACTTAAACTAAAAATAGGACGAAAAGGGAAGGGATGCCAGTCCAAGAAGCTACGTGCCATCGGGTATTTTCTTAATGTTAACCAGTAATATGTGCACCTGTTATGTGTTTTATGTGCCTTTAGTAGATTTAGATACTGATGTAGTCAGGATAGGAAATGCTTGGGTATGAAGAGTAATGTAAGTGGATAATCACAACTAGCCACTGTAATTAGAGACTTACTATACTTGACATAAACTGAGCTATTACCTTGAATGACCCTATTGGTATTTGAATCTTATAGTGTGCTTAGAGGATGGTTGGCGGTAGATCTTTTAAGGCTTCTTGTGGTGGAGGTCATGGTGGGCGTGGTGCTGAACCACGGGTCACGAGAGGAAGGCCTACGGTTGAAGAGGTGGCTCATGAAGAGCCTGAGACCCCTCATCCACAGGGTGGAGATGACAGTGCTAACTTGAGAGCCTCAGTGAAGGAGGCTATTGTGGAGGAAGTGAATGAGGTCATGCAGACGATCCTACCGTCTGTGGTGACCAAAGTGATAAAGGTTTTAAGGGAAGGAGAGATTAGGGATAGGAATAGGTCCTCAGGAGGATGGGAGCGACCGGAGACTGAGACTGTTCTCTCCGATGATGAAGAAGAGGAAGAAGAGCCGGTGCCGGAGGCGGTACAAGGCTGCTACTACGGGAATTTCAAAGATGTAAGCCCCCAACCTTCGATGGTAATGGAACTGTTGTTGCTGCTCACCGATGGGTGAGAGAGATGGAGGCGGTACTTGAAATCAGCAAGTGTCGGGAAGACCAGAAGGTGAAGTTTGCTGCCCACTCGTTTGTGGACTCGGCTCTGTGTTGGTGGGACAATATTCTCCAAGCCGAGGGTAGTCGGGCAATTATGAGAATGAAGTGGTCTGAGTGGAAGAAGCTGTTAGTTGAGGAGTTCTGTCCTCATAGAAAGATGGATAAGGTGGAAAGGGAGTTCCTGCAGCTGGAGGCGGGAACAATGACACATCAGTAATACACCATGAAGTTTAATAAGATGGCACAGCTAGTGCCGGATCAAGGGAAGCCTCTATCACGAAAGATTAAGAGGAATATCCAAGTCTTGCCAACTATGTTATTCCGTCACTTACGTGTTATGATTATAAAATGAACGTAAAGTATTATGCAATGTAAAGCGGAAGCTAATGATATTGATAAGTGGAACGTAAAAAAAGATTGAATGCATGCATTAATGAACGAACGAATGTAAGAAACTTTTGCAAGCAAAGTATGGAGGTTCACACCCAATGAAGGTTGTTAGCTCAACGGTGTGTGGGTTAGCTACCCCGGAAGGATGCACACTGGGGTCTGTCTTTGTGATTGACCATTTGTATGGAACCTTTGTTGCTTACCCCGGTACTGTGGCCAGGCCACCAGGCGTAATGTATGGGAGTTTATTTTTAGACTTCGGCCAGTACCTACTTTATGCATGACGGTGGGGTAAAGTTCATGGTATTGGTATGGAATGTAAGGAAGTAACGATGAATGTACGTAATGAACAGTAAGAAAGGTAACGAATGATAAAACTAACGTATGATTATGCATGAACCAAAGTTAACGAACGATGATGGAAGGTAATAATGTTATTATCAATGTGTATGTATGATGCTTGATCGTGTAAGAATGTAAAGGAAGGTTTTAAATGGAAAAGAAAGTATTTTATTTTACAAAACTAGAACTCACTCAGCAACGCTGACATTTATGCATTTTCCAGTTGGCAGGTAATGGTTACTGAGGGTGGCACGGGGCGGCTACTTGGCTTATTTTTGATGGCATTCTTTTGTATAATGTTTTTGCATTGTAATGCGAACAAACGATGTTTTGTAACGAATGTTGTATTAACTTGCAAAAACATTTATATTGAAATGAAATGTTATTTTAATGTTTCTCCTGTATTGTTTTATTAAGCTAATGTAATTATATGTTTTATGTGCAATGTTTGACCAGTTATTAGCGTCCAGGGAACATGGTCTTACACAAGAATATGACCAAATTTTGGGCAAATGGTCAAACTGATACAATGAATGGAGTAAGGGTTATCAGGTCGAGCATCTACAGATAATACTTGATCATATGTGAACAAACCATCACGAAGCATCAGAGCTTCATGATGACAATGCTCCGAGGGAATTTTCCATGCCTGATCTTGAAATTACATATTCCTAAATAGGATATGGTGGAGATGTAAGAAGTTTGACGGTTTAAAATTTTAATTTCTCTTACAACTGGAAGTTTCTGCTTCATATTGTTCTCCATTGTCTATCCAACAAATCAGGTGGCTGGGATCAAATTCCTTATGATGGGGGATACCTTGTTCACATATTGGTTAGAGGCCTTAGATTCAACTATACCAAGTTTGTGTTGAATAATCTCATAGGTAACCTACACAGGGAGCCATTCTACATGTATCATAGGTTCATTCAACTCATTATCAACTGTTAACTGGATCATGACAAACTTCAACTTGAAGAAACACTTCTTGTCCCTCACATGAGATCGAGCATCTTCAATGTCCAAAAGAGGGTGTCCACATACTTCTCTAGAAGATTACTGGCCTTCTTCTTGGTTTGGTTGAGCTAATGGCTCTTGGTGACATCCCTGTGAACCCATAGGTGATGAACCCACACTAGAGACCTCCACTTCACTGCCAATAGTTACTACCTACCAAGTTAAATTAATTTACCAAAGACGTTCTAAATGGACCCATGTTCAATCTACTCTGATGGAACAAGTTCCCCTATTCAAGCTAAAAATGCTAGAATGGAAAAATGGGCTCCCACTATGCTTGAGTATCCTTACTCTCAACCCGATAAGCCAAAACCCAAGCCATTAGCCCTTAGGGTGAGTTCCATTACTCCTATGAGCAGCTAAAGGGATAACCAAATCATTATCTCTATGTCATTACATATTGATCAAGGTCTCGGGTCACTATGAATAACCTCTATATCCTTCACTAACCTATTAACCCAATTTGATGAAGTGTTGGATATTGATAGGCTGTTGCAATCAAAACCAAACACTTAGAGTATTTTGAAGTAACATATAAAGGACTTCCGAAGGAAAAGCTCCAACTTCCGAAGACAAAGTCGTGTCTTCCGAAGTTCAAGACTTAGAAGAATTCAAAAACAATGACTTCCAAAGAAGAAGCAGCCTCTTTCGAAGTATAAAAGGCTTGGGAAGAACTTGTTCTTTCGAAGCCAATTATACTTTGGAAGATGCTGCTACGGAATAGTGGATATAAGTATGGTTCTCTGACACTCCACTGTTGACCTCTGATACTGCATGGTGTTTTCCAAAACGGCCATGTAATTAACCATACTTTATTCCAATGTTCACCTTTGTTTGTTAGTACAATTGATAACTTTAGTTGGTGACAAAAGGTATAACCGGGTGTAGGTGATAGTATGTATAGTTTCTAACTGTAACTCTTATATCATGCTTGTAACAGTCTTGAAAACTTTGAGTTGAAAAGTAATATATACAAGTACCTTGAAAATTATTTCTTTGTATTCCTTAGTTACTTAGTATATTATAATCAACTCATTGAGAGATTCTACATCATCATATCCGTGTGTGTACAAGTGAGTTTGAGAGAAAACCAATTGTTTAGTGACACATATCAATCTTGCAATTGGTATCAGAGCTTTTTAGGCTCTCGATTATGTGATCTTACCATCCAAATCAACTTATTTTCATTCCTCCCTTCACCGCACTCTAAAAATGGCCCTCATTTAGAAATCTGAAGTTGAGATGGGGACAATGACTAAAGCACATATCATCACCCCTAAAAACATTAGACAATGGAGTAGACACATAGAAGGTTTTATCAGATATCTTGACAGTAGTATGTGGTTGTCTATCGTCAATGGTCCTTACAAGCCCAAGGTTGTTGCACCTGGAGAAAATGATGCCATGATTGAGAAGGTTGTTGAAGACTACTCTCATAAAGATCGGAAGAAGATGGACATAGACAACAATGCTATGATGGCTCTTATGACTGCCATACCCAACTCCATAATGCTGGGGTTTGAACATTGCAAATCAGCTAAAGAGGTGTTTCATGCACTGTCAAAGATGTACTCTAACGCCAATGACTCGAAGAAAGATTCACTCAAACAACATTTTGAGACCTTTACCTACATTTTTGGAGAGACCCTCAGCCAATAATACTTTAGATACATAGATCTTATCGCTTCCCTTCAGTCTACGGGAGTCACCATTGACCTGAGAGACCTCTCAATGAAGTTCATGAGTGCACTCCTAAATGAGTGGACATTCTACTATATCTTCAGCAAAAAGACAAAGAGTCTGAACTCCCTCACCATGACAGAACTATATGGTATTCTTGATGGATACCGTGTAGAGATGGAAAAGAAGAGGGGCCTCCGATGAGTAGACCCTCAAGCCTTTATGTTGGAAACGCTCTGTTGGTTGCAGAAGGCTTAGGATGCCAACCAGCCTCAATAGTATCTGACTTACTCTTAGCAGCCATGCTGTTTAGCAGGACCCCACATCACATTTCCTAAGTGTCCAAGGTCTTAACAGGCTTAGCACGGTTCATTCTAGGATAGTTGTGCCTTTATCTCAGGAAATGGGCACTCCGGTGATCATTTGATGATCTAGACTGCTTCAGTCCAGATGATGTGAAGTACACAGACATAGTCCAACAAGTAGCTATGCTTACCTAGAGAGCAAAGAAGTTCTTCAAGAGAACTGGAAGTTAGTTCCCTTAAAACCCAGCTAGCAGCAAGTCTGGGTTAGACAAAACCAAGGCGAAGTGTTCCAATTGTAACCAACTTGTTCAGTTTGCTAGGGAATGCAAGGCTCCCAAGTCAAATCCGGGAACCTCTCATGCCTTCTCATAAGCCTCTACACCTAAAGTCCCTTGAAAGTCAATAGAAACAATAGTTGTAGCTCAAAAAGTTGACTGGAGCTTTATGGTACAACATGTTACTCTTGCTTAAGCACTCATTGCTGGAACAAATGACAACAATTTATATGAACATCTCTACACTCCAGCTTGTATTGCTAAGGTAAAACTATATCTGGACTACAATATGGAGAATAAATCTAATATTGAGTCATTAAATATTTTAAAATATAATTTTAAAAGAGCTAAATCTGACTATCAAAGACAAATTGAAGAGTTAGAGAAAACTGTGTCTCTTTTAAAACATGAACACACAAATTATAGGACTCAAATAAAGAATTTAATATCCAAATTATCTATGGATCAAGCCTAGCTTGTTACAGTTGAGGCTCAAGCCAGGAAGCATGCTATCTCAGAGCAAAACTTCCAAGCTATCCTTGCAACATCCTCTCACTAAAAACTATGTTATCAAAAGAAATATGGGTTAGGGACCAATTAAAGTGCTCAACCACACTCTTATGAGTCTATTAGACAACCAAGATGTGGTACTGAATAGTAAGAGGTTCCATATGCTAACCCACCTTCTCATGAGTCAAAGAGTGATGCATGTGTGGAGATCATCACAAAGAAGATCCAGGTAGACCCTAACCCTATTACTAGTGATGACCAACCTCTTACCACCGAAGCTAGAAGAAACCAAGCTAATGCAGCCATAAAAACTGCCAAGAAAGTGGCTAAATCAAAGCTAAAGATTGATCCAAAGCAAAAGGGTGTGTTCATCTCAGCTGGATTCCAGGTGGTAGGAACTTCTGAACCTGGAAAAGTATGTAGTACCAGCACACCTATCCAACAAAAGAATTAGAAGGGAAATAAAAGATTGTTGTTAAAGACAAGATTATGATCTTCTGAACATGGAAAAGTGTGTAGTACCAGCACACCTATCAAACAAAAGAATTAGAAGGGAAAGCAAAAGATTGTTGTTGAAGACAACAAGTTGAAGCGATAACAACCTTCACATTCCCAGATGAATAACATTGCATGCATAATGTGTGGTGTGCAAAACCATATGGCCAAATATTGTTATTACAATCTTGCCAAGACACATTATGCAAATAATGTTAAGAAAGAAGGATTCAGGGAAGGTTTCTCATTTAGACCTTATCAAATTGTCTAGGTGATGAAAAAAGGAAAGCTTGTTTATGAAGCAATGTTACTTTTAGAAGGAAATCCTTCTTCGGAAGGGAAATTAGCTTCAGATGCTATAGCTATGAAGACTCAGAAATCCAAGAGAGTCCCCTTGAAACCATCCCAGAAGAAGACTATTTCAGAAGAGAAGGTGGTAAAGGCCTCTTTCGAGAAGAAAGAAGCTTCGGAAGAATGCTATGCTGCTTAAGCTTTAACATGCTCATCGTCTATGATCAACCAAAGGATGGAATGGAAGATCAAGGAAGATGTTGCAGTCCAAACCTCCTTTTCACAAACACTTATTGAACCCCCATGCATTAATTTTTGTTCAATACAATCCTCATTGAAAAAGCCCAAGACCAACAACGCTTGGTTTTTCAATAAAAACTAAATTTTTCACCTTATATGCAGGGACATCCATATGACAAGAACAATAATGCGTGGATTGTAGATAGTGGATGCTCTAGGCACATGACTAGGAACAGATCTCTCCTTCAATAATTTCAACATTTTGATGGAGGTCCTATTCAGTTTAGAGGTGAGGCTAGAGGATACATTTCTTGTAGAGGGAGTGTATCCAACAGGAAGTTAAAGGTTGACAAAGTACACTTTCTCAAATAGTTTTAACACAATCTGCTAAGTGTTTGTCAATTCTGTGATCAAAACACCAAATGCTTATCACAGAACATGAGTGCATTATCCTCAAACCTGAGATGATCATTCCTCCGGAATTGGTGCTTCTTAGATCTCCCTGAAAAGGGGATTTGTAGAAGCTGGATATGAACTATGCTTTCCCACAGGGAGAAGTATCATGCTTTCTTTCCAAAGTTGATGGTGATGAGTCAACACTATGGCATAAAGGAATGTGTCATGTCAATTTTAAAACCATGAATAAATTGGTTAAATATAATTTGGTACATGGTTTTCCTAAAAAGGAATTTTTCTACAAAGATAACTGTGTTGCATGCCTGAAAGGGAAGCAACACAAGGTATCTAATAAATCCATTGTTATTAACTCCATCTCCACCCCATTACACTTATTGTACATGGATCTCTTCGGTCCAACAAGTATAATGAACATTAGAAGGAAATCATATCGCTTTATGATAGTTGTTGATTTTAATAGAGCAATTGATCGGATCAGAACCAATTGATAGGCTCTCATATCAATTGATAGGATCTATTGAGACAATCTGTAATGATTTAAGTGAACAATTCAAGAGAAACACAAACAATTGTAAACGATTCAAGCAATATCAATAAATTCACAGTTCATTGATATAGTTAAGACAATTACAAGAGTAAGAAAGCAGTTAGCAATTCTCAACAAACTCTCAACAACTTAATTGAATTCTCTGTAAATTGTATGTGAAAATTTGCATGCAATCGCTCTCTCTTTTTTTTCTCTTCTATTTTCTAACTAACTCTCTAGTCTAAGCTATTTATACTAGCAACTAAGGAACTAACAATTTACAAAACTAGTCCCTATACTAGTACAAACTATAAAATATATACAAAAAGATTAAATGTTAATCTTTCAAGGGTTCTAACAATACTCCCCCTAAGATTTACATTGTCTTCAGTCTTCAATCTTTTTTTTTATTTTTTATTTTTTATTTTTTTTTAATTTTCAGCATTAGTATTTATCTCCAGAATTTGTCTTTAATCTTCATTCTTTATCTTTCATCTTTTATCTTTCATCTTCAATTTCATCAAGTTCAGTCATCACTACTTGAAGATTGGTGTGTTGCAGCTTCATCACCATCATTATCATCATCATCAGA
>BJCM01200722.1:0-40179 GCA_018326385.1 Flaveria bidentis
TTAAAAAATATTTAATAAATAAATGCAAAATTATATTTAAATAAAAAAAATAAAAAAAAGATAAAATTAAATAAAAATTAAACTTAGCATTACATAAAAAAGAAATTACATTTTTCTAAAAAATAAAATACAAATACTCAAATTAAACTTGAACTAAATTTAAAAATGAAAATAAAACTTAATGAAATCAGAACCTAAATCAAATTAAACTTAGCAAAGTTGTACTTACGATGATCTTTGACAACATTCCATACATGCTCGTATGCGAAAGTAGCAGAAGTATTGTTAGACGGATCGTTGATATACAATTGTTTATCTTCTTGGATGTACTGGTCATCTGACCAACCGCTCCTGTAATGACATTTCACTTGTAGATACAAAATTCATTAAATCTATTCACCTTAGATTTAAACATATGCCAATGGCTTCGTAGATTGTGAGCATCTCGTGGAATTACAGGTTCACATTCATTATAGTATTTTTCAACCTCACTCCAATAGGCATCCCCAGTTTGGTTATTGCCAATGATTGGATCAACGGAACTTGAAATCACACCTTGGGCAAGCAACACCTCATCACTATTAGGCCACTTTTGACGACTCGTCTTTGTTGGCTGCTCGTCATTCTTCTTAGTCACCATCTTGCTTGGCTTCTTATTCTTTATCTTTTTTTGTGGCTTTGCTTTTGATGGTGATTCCCCAAGATCTTCTTGAGTTTGCTGAAACTGAGGTTGTTGTATTTGGGAGGTTTTTTGAAGCTGTTGCCATTGAAGAAATTGTTGAAATTGTTAAGGATCAAAAGCAGGTTGTTGAAACTGTGGCATGACAGGAAATTGTCCAAATTGCGAGAATGAAGGTCCTTGTTGAAACTGGGGATATGGTTGTGCTTGTGAAAACTGAGAAAAGTTCTGTGATTCTAAGAAAAGAGGGAATGATGGTTGTTGTTGTTGTTTTGGGTTTTGTTAATCATCATCATCGTTTAACAAACCAATGAAAGAAAATTGTTGTCTTGGATCCATTTTGAAGTGTGATGTTGAAAAAATTTGAGAGTTTGTAAGATTTTGAGGTAAAAAATGAGTTAGTATTAATGGGTATTTATAGGTGGAAAAACTAGCCTTTTTTTAATATATTTGTCAAAAAAGAGCTACAACTTATCTAGCCGTTAATCACTTTTTCACTTTTAAAAATGCTTTTTTTAATTTAATAAAGTATGTGATTTTTTTAATAAAAAGATAAATTAAATTATGTGGACCCCATATTAGGGTGCATTTGGTTGCACTTGGGGAAGTATGTGCATCCTTTCCTTCTTTATACTCTAATGCATCCTTCTACATGCATCATCCATATCACCAACATGCATCATCCATGTCACCAAGTGCATCCTCTCCAAAGTAAGCATTGGAGAGAGTCTTATAAAAAACACCTAAAACCAACATTTTGAGGGCCAAATCGGACCGGCTGGCGAGACCAGTTCAACCACAAACCAATAGTCTTGACAGTTTGATTCTTATGTTTGAGCTGCTTTTATAATGAATTAGTCGGTTCTTGTAGTTTGCCCATTGGATTGTTGATCGTGAACCGCTAGACCTGTAATTTATAGATCTAAACAACAAATTAAAGAGGAGTGAACAAAGCAGAATCAGATCAAATCGCAAGGAGTGGCATCATGTCATAGCTTTAGTTGAAGGGGTCGTCGGTGGTGGCGATTGGAGGCTCGAATTATAGATCTAATGGAAATTGGCAGTCGGGTGTTTGAGGCATCGATTGATTGTTGAAGGGAAGGGCCTTGACTGATTATTAAAGGCAGAGTCGATTATTGTTGAAACTTAAAAAGATGATAGAAGATTTGAGACCGTAAACATAAATAAATGGTTTATGTGTTGAGGCATCTTAAAAAGTACTACTTATAATATTACTAATCTTTAGCAATCTCTATTTACACATTCAATCTCACATTATTTTAATATGTTTAAGAGTAAATTATAAAATTTATCTTTTAAGTATGCTCAAAATTACGGATCTTATCCTTAAACTTTAATAATTATATTGAGTATTCTTTATTTAAAAATTTGTAACGCTTTTTATCATTTTTACTAACGACAGTTACTTTTTCTGTTAAGTTTTTGTAAATACTCATTTTACCCCTAACCCTCAAAACGATAAAATGTGTAATTTTTATGAATCTTTTATTTTCTTCCTTTGTGTGTTTATTTTATTAACTTTACTTTTTATTATTTCTATAATTTTAACCACTTTTTATTTTAAATACTTATATTAAATATTATTAACTAGTTATTTTTAATCATCTAAATATGAGTTATGATTAGTTTTATTATATAAATATATAATAAATTACTATTCTATTTTAAAACATTCATCAGACGGCCAATATTTATTTTATAATATTTAGAAAAAAATCCATTTTCAATAAGACTTATATAAAAATGTATAGGAAAGATAAAAAGATTATGTATTAAATTTTTATATAAAAGAAGCAAATAGACCGGGAAAGAAATTCAAGCCTTAAGTAAAAAAATTATAAAATATATTGTGTTGTGTTAAAATATTATTGGCCCCAATCAGTTTAAAAAAAATAAAAATACTGTGGCACATGAGTCAGTGAGTTGTTTTACACGTCGGATCTTGACTTTGGTTTGACTTTTAAAATTTCTCTCTCTCTCTCTCTCTCTCTCTCTCTCTCATTTTTTATAAAATAATGATAAGCTCATCTAAAGTTTATGATAAGTTCAAACAAAGACTTTGAAATTTTAATTAAACAAAAACACGAATGTTATTTAATTAAACATATTATTATTTTCGGTTTTTTTAAACGGTTACTAATGGGTTTTAATTATTATAAATCAAACATAAACCACCAAAGTTAAAACGGAAGCGAACTTCACAATAAGAACAATTAAAGTCTTTATATATTAAGCAAAGCCAAATTATATATAAGGCCTAACATAAAATAATTATAACTAAGGAAAATAAAAAATCATGTCCCAATTTCATACAATATACGATAGGTTTCTTATATAATACCTAAAACAAACTATTTGATATAGTTACAATTTTATACCAAAAGGGTTAAAAAACGACGGTGTAACAAACCGATTACTAGTTTAATTTTCATCTAATGTGAAATAACTAAAGTAAATAAATGAAAACATTAGATCGTTTAATAATCTATAAATAAAATTTGAATTTAATAAAATATTTAAATTAAATAATTAATAATAATTAAGATAAGTTTATAAAACAAAAATGTTTAATAAGAGAGAAAGAAAGAAAAGTAAAGTAAAGTAAATAATTACATAAAGAAACAAAATAATATATTAGTGAAAAACTATTAGGTGCTAATTAAAATTTCCATTTATCGGTGTTATTTAAACCCATGTATGTTTTAGTTTATGTTTTAATAAATTATGTTTCATGAATTACTGTAAATTATAATTTTGGTTTGTGTACATTTTATTTTTAGAAAAACTATTAGGTGTTCTATAAATTTTATTCGTTCTAGCATAAAAGTAGTTAATTAAATTTAACGAATAATAAAATTATAATATATTAAAATCAATAAATGAAATTAACTTTTTTTACAATTAAAATTAATGTTTTAATTATTTTTATGATAAGTAGTAACATAAAAGTGGTGAGACAAAAAGAAAAAAGAAAAGTAAGTAAATAAATAAAAGAAAGAAATAAAATATATGATTAGTATAAGTCACATATTTTGTCCTTTAAAAAGAAGGGCAAAAATGTCATTAACTATAAAATTAACAGAAATATTTAACTTCAATTACTGAAAAATACAAAAAGTATGACAAGTTTTTAAATAAAGGACATCCAGTATAATTATCAAAGTTTAAGCATAAGATCCGTAATTTTAGTAATACTTAAAAGACAATATTTATAATTTACTCTATGTTTAAACTTAGGCTAGAACGTCATATGATTCTTACATTGGTCCGATCAATGAACCTTTCACTTGTCTGTTTTGTTTTTCGGTTAGTTTCTAAAACATTGCCTAAAACAAGTTAATAGTGATGGAGTGTATCAGGTCACAATATAAACTTTACATAAAGAGTCATTATCGGATATACTTAAGAAAAATAAAACACTTTTTATAGAAAGGAACAAATAGCATCGATGGGTTCTAATAACAAAATTCACATTTAATTGTATGTTGGATCCAGAGATGAAAAAAAACAAGGTTGGAAAGCGAAATTGGTTTTAAAAACCAACCCAGCTCGTTATCCAAACCAGTTTCATCTAAAACTAAACCAATTTCTTCTCAAAATTAATTTTTAACTACTGTTGCTAAACCAAACCAGCTTAAAACTTCATCCGGTTTCAAAAAGAAAAAAAAACGATTTGTACATCTTTAGTTAGACGCGCTAGAAAAAAGCATACTTCTTTTAAAAAAGAGTAATGTTAAAAATATCAAATTGATTTTCGTTTTGATAAATTTGAAATCCTAACTTTTTTAAGAAAAAGATATATAAGTACATTTTTTCTTCAATAAAATATCAACAGTAAACCACTAAGATTAAGTTTGTTAACTTTAGAAATCATATATTCGTATACAATTAAATTTAGCTGATTCAACTGTTGGAAGCCTGAATGTTTGTTCAAATTTGCTTCAGTTTCCGTTTTAACTTTTTTATATATGCAAACAAAATAGAAAAAGCAAACTCATCGTAAAACAAAGCCCACTTTACGTTAAAATACTACTGATTCATTCCTTTCCAAATTTAGAATCTTAAAACATATCTTTTTCATTAATAGCCCAAAAATTAAAAGATACATAAATAAAAAAAAACAAAAAAAACAAGAACACTTCTATAATCTATACCAATTACCAATCCCCAACACTTAGAACCAAATGAAAAAAAAAAAACATCTATTAACATTCAAACATTAGACTTTTGTGCACTAGGTTTTCCACCACCGTTGATAACGGCTCTGCTACCGGCATCCGGTGACTTCCTCTTAGGTTGAGCTTCTTGCAACATCGAAACTACATCCCTCATCGATGGCCGGTCAGCCGGGTTTCTACTTGTACATAACATTGCCACCTTCAATACCAGCAACATTTCTTCCCTAACCGAACTACACGAGCCACCCGCATTTTCATCCAACACCTCTTTTGTACCTTGTTTGCTCTTGACCTTTGATCTCACCCAATCAACAATGCTGTTCCCGTCCCCGAATTCTGAATCCACCGATCTCTTTCCGCTAATGAGCTCCATTAACAACACCCCGAAGCTGTATATGTCGCTTTTCTCATCCACTTGCAAAGTGTACGCATATTCTGCATAATTTAAATGTTTAAAAGTTTTAGTGCAAAACCATAGTTTAAATAATTTCATGATCAATAAACAATATCAACAAAACAAATGCATATTCATCAAATTGCCCCAACTTACAATGCGATTATGATATTTTACAAGTTTATAGTGAATACACGAAATTACACCTAGTCATTAAAACCATACCTGGGGCGATGTAGCCATAAGAACCTGCGATAACCGACATCGATTCAGCACAATGGATGAGCTTGGCGACCCCAAAGTCCGCCACTCTCGCCTCCATCTCACCATCTAAAAGAATATTACTTGGTTTCAAATCACGGTGAACAACCACCGGATCACAGTCGTGATGAAGATAGCAAATCCCCTGAGCCACCCCTAACGCGATCTTGTATCTTGTGAACCAATCCGCCACCAAATTGTCACATTTGTTTTTCCCGTGTAGCAAATCATCTAAGCTTCCATTAGGCATGTACTCGTATAGGAGCATCGTACATTCTTTGTTGCTACAACACCCCAACAATCTTACAATATTCCTGTGCCTCACATTACCCAACACCTCTACCTCGGCCAAAACGCCTTTCCTTCGTCGGATCGTCTCCTTATGCTTCCCACGCAGTTTCTTTATCGCTATGATCTCGCCACCTGGCATTTCGGTCTTGTACACCGTGCCAGTAGACCCCGTCCCGATGATCTTCCCACTCATCGACAAACTCTCAACCACATCATCGGCCGTGAAGTTTAACCGCTGGAAAGCGGTTAACTTCCACGGCCGTGACTCCGATTCTTCCACCACCAACCCCCGTTGGTAGTTAGCACGGAAGAATCGGATTGCAGCAACCAAAACAAACAGGCCGACACCCAACGCCACTGCCATAATCCACAAGATCGCGCCCTTTGACTTTTTTGACCGATCCTGTTTCACCTCGGTTTCAACCTCGGTACCGCAGGGCTTGTTAATGACTCTACCGCAGAGTCCTTCGTTTCCGGTGAACGACGAAGGATGCAGGCTGGAAAACGCGATTCCGGATGAAGGAACCGGACCTGTGAGCTGATTATACGAAACGTTGAAAGCTTCTAGTGTCTTACAGTTACCGAAAGCTGAAGGAATGGTGCCGGTGAGTAGGTTATGTGATAGATCAACTTCCGTTATCGACGGAAGAGATGAAATCTCCGATGGAATAATGCTTGAAATCGAATTGTGTCGTAGATTCAACGAAAGTAGCTTCGTACAATGATCGATATCAAAAGGAATTCCACCGGTCAAATCGTTACCTTCGATTTCAATTTTGTACAAGTTTTTGCAGGTTTTGAACGTCGGAATTTTGCCTCTGAGTTTACTGAAACTGGCTGAGAAGATCTGTAAACTCGGTGAATTCCATATGTTCTCCGGTAGAACGTCGTTGAAATTGTTTTCCGATACGTTTAAGTACTGTAAGTTAGGTGCATTGGACAAATCGATCGGAAATGGTCCGGTGAAATTGTTCTTACTCATCTCCATGAACGTGATGTTTGATAAGCTTCCGAATCCGATCGGAATCGAGCCGTTTAGTCGGTTGTTTTGGATGCGAAACCTCTGTAACGATGTGCAATTCGCTAACGACGGTGGAAGGTGGCCGGAGAACTTGTTGGAGAAGAGAAGTAGCTTCTGTAAACTGTTGCCGAGGCAGAGATTCGCCGGAATCGGACCGGAGAGATTGTTTGAAGAAACGTCGAGACTCTGTAGCTTTGAATTTTGCCCTAATTTTTGTGGTAAAACTCCGGTGAGAGAATTGTTCCAGAGGAACAGGTATTCGAGCATCGGAAGCTCGCCTATACCTTCAGGTATGATTCCGGTAAGATTATTGTTCATTAGACTCAACCTCTTCAGATTCTTCAGAGATGAAACTTCCTCCGGTATGCTGCCGGAGAATTTGTTATCCGACAAATCGAGAACCTCAACGGACTGCAAATTTCCGATTTCCATCGGAATTCCACCGTGAAAGTTGTTTTTGAAGATCAACAACGACTTAATCTTCGTCATGTTTGTGAAACCGATCGGAAACTCACCGGAGAGATTAGCGTTAGAAACGTCAAGGAGTGAGAGATTGAACAACGAAGCAAACTGTATCGGAACACCGCCGGAGAACGCATTGTATCCGATTTCCAAATGCTCTAACGACGTTAAACGGCCTAACTCTGGCGGAATTTCACCGGCGATGGCGTTTCCGGCGAGATGAAGAAACTTCAACCTCTGAAATCCGCCATAAATGTGTGGAATTTCACCATCAAAGTAGCTTCCACCGAGATGCAAATGCTCGAGAAACCTCAATCGCACAAACTCCGTCGGCAATGGCCCGACGAAGCTGTTACTGTAAGCACTGAAGAATGTGAGATACCTCAATTTCGAAACCCCCGGTGGAAAACTCGAACTGAAAAGATTATGATTAACATCAAGCGTTTGAAGAAACGGAAGATCGAATATCACCGTTGGAAAAGCTCCGGAGAACTGATTCACGCTGATATTCAAACAACGTAAACTCCTTAGGTATCTGATACTCGCCGGAATCTCCCCAGAGAGATTCCGGTTAGAGATATCTAGTGACATAATGTCATGTGTTTCGGGGTCACACGTGACCCCGGACCACATGCACCAAACGGGAACTGTCCCGTTACTATTACTGGTACTGGACAGTTCCCATTTATGAAAAGTATTGTGAGGGTCTTTGAGGGATGATTTTAGGGAAAGAAGTGAAGCAAGTTGTGAGGGTAAAGGGGCGGTGGTGTAGGCGGCGAAGAGGAAGAAGAAGAGGAGGAGATAGGGCGGCGGAGGACGGTGGTGAAATTGGTGGTCCATAATATGATGATTGAAACAAACAAATGAAGAGTTGTGGTGGTGGTGTATAAGGGTAGAAGGTAAAGGTGGTGGATTTAAGGGGATATTGGTGGAATTAGATTCATAGATTGTTGCTTTTTAGGAGTGATGGGAGCAGAGGATGTTTGATGATGATTGTGGTGTTGAGTGGGGTTTGTTTGGTGTGAAGAAAGAAGAAGAAGCAGAGGAGGCCACCGGTATGTCTTCTTTCTTTGCTCATCACTTCTGTTCATTCACACCTTCTTGCTTTTTCCCTCTACTTTTTCTTTTGAATTTTGTTTTTGCATTTTCATTTTTATTATTATGTTTGCTTGCTTTTTTCACTCACATGAACCATCTGGTTTTGCTTTCAATTTTACAAGGGACGCGCATGTCTAGTGTGATGTGTTTACTGTTTAAACCAACACTATACAAACCTTACACATTAACGCTATTAAGGTGTGTAGTACATATATAATTTATTTCGTCTCAAGGGGTTAAGTTTATTTTATATTATAAAGTGATGTGAATTTAGATTCTGTAAGTTATATAGTTATAGATATGCCTTAATAAAAAATATGTGTTTTATGATTAAAGAATATGATTATAGTTATTAATATTTTTTTATTTTCTCGAAAATAGTTTTTTAGACGATGTAATAGTGTAGCTTTATTATGAGGGTAGTTTGTATGATGAAATTTTTATTAGTTGCGTTTGTTTTTGTATTTATTAGTAAAATTGTTTTAGATTATAATAAGATATGTATTAAATTATTTTTTTAATACAAATCTTTTGTTTGATCTTGGATTTTATACTTAATTAGTTTTAAATACCTATGTCTTGATTTAGTGATATATTATCCGTCTTATACAAAAAGGTACGTAACATGTTACAGTTCAAAAAGAACTTCTGACTAGAAATACCATATATTTATATAATTTTGGTGGGTTAAAAAGTGTATGATATAATATTGGTGTTGACTTTGTATTAATAACTGCAATAGGGAAACAAGGAGATGGATGACCGAAAGTTGCATATATGCAATGAGAAGATACATGTGATGGAATGCAACCGTCTCGTAATTTATGTCACTTTATATTTTTAATCCTCCGGATTTTAAAAATGTTTGGATTATAGCCTAATAAATTTGTCTTTTGCTTGCCTTAAATTGCGCCATCGCCACAAATATATTATACTTCTTTCACGAAAAAATATATAATAATTTTTTTAAACGGCCAACAAAAATATTATTATTAAGAAGACACTAGCCGGGAACTAGACCAGTTTACAATCATCAATACTTTTCTATTACAATTAATTACTCAACCATATTACACATCAAAAACACACCATTGCTCCCATGTCGATTTGCATTTCCTTAAGCGATTACACATAAAAAAATATGCAGTAATTATTATTTACTAATAAGTGTTGTTATATATATCTCTTATTAACTATTTTTACTTGTTATATCATTTCCCTTAACTTGTAAAAATAATTCATATTTGCTTTTTATATTTTGTTATTTTTCATATTACCCTTAAATACATTAAACTAATTTTTATGTTTTATTTATTTTGTTATTACTTTTAGTCTTTGTATTTTTGTCATTTGTTATTTTTATTTGTAGTGGTTACGACTTATGAGTGTTAAAAAGAATAAAAAATATAAAATAACCGAAAACTGAATCGTATCCGTAACCTTAAAAATCGAATCAAATCATAAATTTGGTTTCCAATTTGGTTAACAGTTACACACGGTATTTCTTATTCGGTTCAGTTATCCGTATAAACTAAATAATAAACGTTTTAGCATGTTTAATCGGATAACCAAACCACATAAATTGGTTTCAACGGTTGAATATGTTGAATTAAGTTCATTTAGGTCTATTTCTAATTCTAAAAAAAATACTTATAAAAGTTTTTTTTAACTTCAAAAATTGTTATATTAAATTTTTATGGAATTGTTTTATTTTTAAATATGTTTCTATATTGTTATATAAAAAGTGTTTTCAAAACTTATTTTAAAGAAAAGAAAAACTTTTTTTCTAAAACTATTTTTATGAGGTAAAATATAACAAGTTTTGAAATTATTTTTGAGGTGTGTATAGTGTAACCCTAACTTAATTAGTAAGTTTCCATCTCGGCTAAAACGTATACTAGAAAATAAAAGTATTATTTGTAATAAATCATTTATATTACGGGAAAAAAATGTTTCATGTATCCACAAAATAAAATCGTAACCTACTAAAAATGTACATATTAAATCTATTTAGCAGTTTAAAAAATCTTTTATCCGATATTATAATCTGAAACATATTAATTAATATTAAATTTAGCCTTTGGAAAGTTATTTTGTCTAAGTAATAAAATAAGCAAAATACACGACGAGAAAGAATAAACCTAAAAAAGAAACGCACAAAAGATCTTTATTGTATAGTTATATTTATGATTTGATCTTAAGTTACGGTTTTAGTCCCATTACATGTTAAAACTAGCTTTAAAATACACGGGTTGAAAAAATAAAATAGTAAATAAAATAAAATTTTATTAATTATAATGTGATATTTAAAAATATACGATTAAATTACGTATGAGTAAAAATATAAATAATAAATAATGATATCAAATTTTTATCAAAGTTTTATATTAGAAAACCATTAATATGTACATGAGTTTAAAATTTTAATTAAATAACCTAACGTGACAATTAAAAGGTAAAATATTGATTAATCTCTTCTCGAGCAATTTTAAATGATAAAAACGTAAAATATGATGATTTAAGTAAAATTATATGAAATTTTACTAAAGAAAAAATCTCATAGAAAGAAGGGTCTGTGATATCTTTTCGTACTAACTATAACATATAATCATGCACATATTTAGTTGAGTTTACTATTAAACTTACGTTCACATAATACTACAACTAAACATGGACAATGCAAAAATCAATCAAAAGAACCTCTAAATTCCACATTAAAAAATGGCTACTCTATATCTTAATAATTAAAGAGTTAAACTTTAATAAAATATATTATAATAAAATGGATAAAAAGAAAATAGAAAAAAAAATATTATTTAATAAATTAAAGAAAGCATTTATAAAATAAAATAAAATATTTCTAACAAAAATAAGAACACGTTTAAAAAATTAGTTAAAAATCTTAAATTTTGGAAAATAATGATTTTGTTAATGGTAACAAATAAAAAAAAAGACAATAATAAAATAAAAGATAATTAAAAATATTGATGTCTAATTTAAATATATTTTTAATAGTATTTTATTTTAATTTTTAAAACCAATTCTTTGTTTATACTAATAGTAGTTTTTATATAAAAACATATAAAACATTATAATTGGTGTGCCTTTAAGTGGTACTATACAATCTTAAAGTAAACATTTATTTTAGCATTATGACTTATTTTATCTTTAAAAAATAAAGATTTAATAAGAAAATAATTTTAAAAATTAACCAATAGAGTTTGGTAAAAGTAAAAGTAAGAGATATGTGTTTTTTAGTTTAAAATGGAAAGGTTTTAATTTATATCCCATTAATTTTGGAAACAAAATGTGTATTTAAAAAATATAATACAAAAATGATACATTTAATTATTTTAGGCAGGAAAAATATTTTATTATTGAATGTCAAGATTACTTGTGGCATTAGATGGATCTAAGAAATGAAATGTGGTAAACCTAATTATCATTTTATTAGAGTAGTAGGATAAGATTTTTATTAAGTTCATTTGAAATTATAATTGGATCATTTCATCATAAATCTCACCATCAATTCACCCACATGACCAAAAAAACTTATATTTCCCCTTCATCTCTAATCTCCTTTGCTCCAACCTAAACCATTGGAGCTAACGATTGACAATACGATTAAACAGTAAACATCATAGCGATTGTCGTCCAATGATTTCATAACTTCCTTTAATCAAGCCGACCATCATCACCTTCTTCAAACAAAGTATTTGATATGACTAGTTTTCTATCTTTATTTTGATAGAGGTGTAAAGCCATGTTCTTTGGTGTTGTAAACCAAAATCGTTATAAAATTACAAACAATTAAGATTAACTTAATGAATTCTCAATGGCAGTGATAAAAAAGATACATATGTACTCACCATCTCTATTATTTGTTGAAGTAATCAGTTAGATCGAAAATAAAATATATACAAACACGTATAATTGAAGTAATACATTTTGACCTTTTTCTTATTATTGAACTCGTCAAATAAAATTAAATAAAAACTAATAATAACCAAAGTCAAATACTATTTAAATAATCAAATAAATCCTATCCTACTACTGTAATAAATAAGTAACTATGGTTGTCACATCTTACTTTTTAGACTCATCTAATGTCACATGTCATCTTTACATTTAATAATAAATATTTTTTTTGCTCAAAAAAAATTAAATCTACCATTTTTGTATTAAAATTTTTAAATACACATTTTATTTCCAAAATTATCAGGATATAAATTAAAACTCTTCTATTTTAAACTAAAAAACATATATTTCTTACTTTTACTCCTAGCAAACGTTAATTTTTAAAATTATATTCTTATCAAATCTTTATTTTTTGAAAGACAAAATAAATCATAATTCCAAAATAAATGTTTACTTTAAAATTGTATAGTACCACTTAAATGCACAACAATTATAATGTTTTATATGTTTTTCTATAGAAACAAATATTAGTAAAAAAAAGAATTGGTTTTAGAAATTAAAATAAAATACTATTTAAAAAAAGTATTTAAATTAGATATCAATAGTTCCAATTGTCTTTTATTTCATTACTTTACTGTCTCTTTTTTTATTTGTTACCATCAATAAAATCATTATTTTCTAAAATTTAAGATTTTTTAACTAATTTTTGAAACGTGTTCTTATTTCTTTAGAAATATTTTATTTTATAAGTGGTTTCTTTAATTTATTGAATGACGTTTTTTCTATTTTCCTTTTATCCAGTTTTATTATAATATTTTTATTATTGTAGAACTCTTTAATCAAGTCTATTAAGATATAAAGTGGTCATTTTTTAATTTGGATTTTGGAAGGTTTTTTTGATTTATTTATGCATTGTCCATGCTTAGTTGTATTATAATGTGAGCTTAAGTTTAATAGTAAACTCAACTAAATATGGATTATATGTTATAATTAGTATGAAAAAATATCACGAACCCTTCTTCCTATAAGGCTTTTTCTTTAGTAAATTTCCATGCAATTTTTACTTACATCATCATATTTTACGTTTTTTGTCATTTACAATTGCTCGAGACGAGATCCGTCAATATTTTACCTTTTTAAATGTCACGTTAGGTTATTTAATTAAAAGTTTAAACTCATGTACATTCAATGATTTCTCATACAAAACTTAGATAAAAATTTGATATCATTGATTATTACTTATATTTTTCACTCATAAGTAATTTTAATCGTATATTTTAAAATATCGTTTTATAATTAATACAATTTTATTCTATTTAATATATTATCATTCAATAAGTGTAATACACGTGTTTACTAAAACTAATAAACTAATAATTATCTCATAACAAACTCATAAATTCTAATATTTTAAACCAAACTTTTAGTTTCATTCCTTAACTTATTTTACTTTATATAAACTTATCAAGATTAGATCACTAATAATCAACTCTATGACTTAAAAATATGAACTTTTGAAAGAAAGTGGGATGGAAGAAACAACAAAGATTTCGCATAAAGTAATTTTGAAGGAGGAAGGTGGGGCCAAGCAGATTAAGTGCAATATGGTTTGGGTTTGTTCGTTTGACATGATGGAAACGTGGAAACGGCGTCGTACTTATCCGTCGTGACTAGCGTGATCGACACAATCCGTGCGTGGCGTTCTTCAAGTCATACGTGTTTTTTGAGTTCTCCAACCAAATATTATTTGTTTGTTTTAAATATTCGGGTAAATTATTATTTTCATCTTTATGTTTTGTTTAAAATAATTATTTTTATTTAAAAATTTAAAAATAACTATTTTAGTTTAATATATTTAATTCATCCTTAGATTTTTTTTAAAAGTACCTATGTGCATATCTATATGAGGAACATTTTAGTTAATATGATTGTAAAAACAAAAACCTGTTACTATATGAGATGTTTGTTGCTGATATTTTAGTTAACAAAACCAAATACAGTCAAATAAAAATATAGCAATCCATGATTTAAGAAAAAAATACATTTTGCCCTAATTAAAATAAAAAACCAAAAGATAGAAAAACCATAGTATTGAACAAGATTTTGAAAAAAAGTAGTGTAAACTCACTATAAACCTGGTGAGGATCGAACCTGTAATCTTGTTTTGAGACATGTTACAGCGAAACGACTTTCACAACGGATTCTTTGAATAATTAATAGAGGAGTTGTAGGTTTGTGAGCCAATGAGGAGTCATGGATTGTGAAACTAGTCGATAGAGGAGTCGTAGGTTGTGAAATCGATCAATGAGGAGTCGCAATTTACCAAGCCAATCGACAAATGATTGTAGGTTGTGAATTGGATCAATTGTAGGTGGTGAGTCTAGAAAGTGGGAACCAAAAAAGTTTTTTTTTTCAAGTTAAATTGACTAAAATGATTATCATGTGAGGGGCATATGGAGAACTTTTAACAAAATCTATGGATGAGATAAACATAATGGATGGAAATCGTTACTTAATTGAAACTATTGCAATAAAATGGTTATTTTCAATATTTTGAATTACAATAGTTATTTTAAGTAAACCATAAGCATCAAATAGTAATAAAAGTTTACTCTAAATATTACTTCTAAAATGTTTTTATTATTAAAATGGGTCTTAAACCTTGAAGTAAGTGGTAATGTTGTTGTTATGTAATATTAGACAATGAGTTTAAGTTATGAAAATAGGCTTCTGCATTAAGTGTATGCTAAAATTGCATAAATCGGATTATTTCGTGATTCGGTGTGACCCTGTATAATGGAAGTTAAATCAAGTATGGACACACCGTTTTCTAAAATGTTTTCATTTGAGTTTAAGCTAGGCAACTACTCATCGTTGATAGCAAGAGTTCTATATTTAGATGAATTTATTGAAAAAATAAATTATGAATAATTGTAGTTGTTTTTTATTTTATCCAGTTTCACATATTTTAAACACACTCTCTCCTTTACATTTTTTCTCATCAAGTTCATGAACTACGAAATTAATCACCCTCTTCATCCTTGATATCTCTCAACATTTTTGGTTGAAAAGTGTACATCATTCACCCCTCATGTTGTATCAAAGCATAAATCTGCTGCTCACCCCTAACACCCAGATCATACAATATGAGTCGGGGTGGTGTTCCCTAACATGAACGAATGCTACCTCGCCTTACCGGCTTACCGATACCCTTCAAATCCTCCAATAATCACACACACCAACCTAATGTACCTATGTTTTGGTGTTTTCTATGCTCACCTCGACAACATGAAATTAAACTTTTAGTCCCATCTCAACTCGTATAGCAACATCATTTACCGTCACTAATTTAATGATTTTTTTTCATTAAGAGTAGAGGTAACTGTACTTGGACTTCTTAATGGTAAGTGATGTACTATCTAACTAAAAAAATATAAGTTATAATATTACAAGATGCATGTTGTTGTAGTTTTAAGTTAAAAAATCAAAATGTAAGTGTTAAAAGAAGCACAAATCATACTGGGTTAGAGACTATCCGTTTATCGTGACGGATGTTATGTCACATC
The DNA here is from genome assembly GCA_018326385.1 of Flaveria bidentis. NCBI lineage: Eukaryota > Viridiplantae > Streptophyta > Magnoliopsida > Asterales > Asteraceae > Flaveria > Flaveria bidentis. Next base: position 15,890 of record BJCM01200722.1, read on the forward strand.
ATTAACTAAAAGAACTGAAGGAACATTGGAGAAGGTTTAAACATTATTTTCATGGCCCTAATGTTAGTTAATTAAAGAATTTTATGTAAGAAAATTATACATATATTTATCTTACTAGTTTAAAAACCCGTATACAATAAACGTTGAATGGAAATATTAAATTAATAGTTAGCAATCTATATTTATAAATTATAAAATAATTTTTAACATAAAAATATGATTGAATAACGTATAATTAACTACCTTAAGTAATAAAAAAATAACAACATGATTTCAAACTTTCGTCTTGAACAACTTTTGTTTTAAATTTATTTTTAAAAATGTTACTTTTTGATATTTCATAAAAGTTTGTTTTAAAAAAATGAACTTTTTGATTTAAAAGAAAAATGTTTTTTGCTTATTTATTAAAAAATATGTTTCATCTTTTGAAAATGATACATAATATCATTAGTACTTAATATAATTATTAAATTATTGACTTGCTATGATAGTGATATGTGACAAAATAGTTGTAAGAAAATAACAAGTGATAAAAATTATTTTGTTTTATTAGAGAAGATTAAACAATACTTTTATGTTTGCAAGATTTTAATTATTTTAGATTTTGGTTCTTAAGGTAATATGAATAATTAGAAACCTACTTTATGTTTTTTCTCTCTCTTAATTTTAAGTTATCTAGAACTGATATCTTCATTAAATATTATATATATATTTTTATCTCAACTTAATATTAATTATAAGTCATTTTATAATCATAATACATTAAACACTTTTTAGAAGTTGCATACTCCAAATTCGGCATAAAGAGAATAAAAATAAAGAATCATTGGAAAGGATGTTTGTCTCAACAACAGCCCACACTAAAAGCAAAAGAACACATGGCCAATGGTCAGGCAACCTTTTCATTTGTCTTGAGTATTAGTAGTCAACTAACTTTCTTTTATAACGCCTAATGTTTAAAATTTATATTTTTTTATGTCTAGTAACATTCTATCTTATAAAAATAAAACCATTAATCATTTAGTTGGAGCGTAAGACACACATCATCAAAATTTCCTATAAAGGAAACATGTAAACAAACTAGACACACATTTTGTACCTTTTATAATTTTATACCTATTATAGCAATGTTATTTACCTTTTATTTTAATTTATATGTCTGTGTTTTCTATTTACTCATTTGTATATTTATTTATCAAGCATGATTAATAGCATCGCTTTCAATTATGAAACAAAATTTCAAACTATTTATTTGGTTCTACCGGCTTTAATATTTTTTAAACTATTTACAATTGGAATTCAAACATTTATCTAACATATTTTTTATTTTACATCACAAATAATTTATATTAACTCGTTATAAACAAAGATTCACACTTGGACTCGAGGGGAAGACCCATCATATTAACTCTAAATAGTTTTGCCATTGGATTCAATCCCAACATTTTTATTGTTTTTTTAGTAAATTATGCTTTTAGTATAAGTTCACAAGAAAAGTTCACAAGAAAGTTCACAAGAAAAGAAAATTGTACTTAACAAAAATAATAAAAATTACACGAAATTTATTAATATTTTTATGCAGCTAAAGATGGCGTCATTTGTTGTGAATTATAATATCTTTTTTATAAAAACATAAGAAATTAAAGAATTTATACATTAAGTTTGAAAATATAATCTCACTGCAACAATTGAACATGATGTGATGCATAATCATGATTGTGTTGAAAATCTACCGAAGTGTCATTGTGACCAACACGTATTCAAATCTTGATACATATCGTATCTATTTCATCAAAATTATTGTTCACGTAACAACACTTATTTGTGGACTTTTGTTATGCCATGATGTTATTGTACATTTTTGTATGTAAAGTAACTTTGATGGTGTATAACACCTTTTACTTTTATCTCTATAGCTACCTCATTTATAAACCAAATAAGCTATTATACACATATTATTCATATCGCAAGATGTAATATCAACTATAATTAGTATAGCACATAATAATGTAACTTATATATGAAGTAATATTTTGATATGGTTTTTATTAGTCAACATAACTCTAGACTTTCAAAAACCTTTTTCATTGTGTTAACCATAAATTAGTATGATAAATTGCATTGTGGTGACTTGCAATACATAATTAACATGTTGACCTAATGTTTGCGTGGGTGACTCAAAACTTAAAGAATGTTGAGCTCTTTCTCGCCCTTTCTAATGTCCTAGGCGAAGGTCTTTTTTAAAGCAGATAGCTCACAGTTAAGTTGACTGACACATTATTAACTTTACAATGCTCATGTAATTATCTAAGCTTGTACTCTAACTAACATAAAACCATATTATATAAATTTTTAAGCGTTTTATGCATCTTTCATGATCAAATCTACATGATGTTTAACCCAACATCCTTTCTTTGGTTTTTTTCGATATTGTTGATGAGTTCATGAATCTATTTGGTGAAGATTAGAAAGAATTACATAGACAATGAAGGAGAATCTATTGATGAGTTCATGAATATATATATATATATATATAAATGTTTCATCCAACATCCTTTCTTAATTGTTTATCATAATGAGATCTCCTGATCAATCTTCATAGGGTACATCATACATGAACCAGTTTAGAATTTGTAGTCGTGGCCAATTAGTTTGAGATTTAACTTATAATCATTTAGATGATTTACTAAAATTCCAATTTGAGGTCATGAGATAAAGGCCTTAAACTAGCACATTCGAAATTTATTGTCAATTTGTGACGTATTTAAGATAAGAAAAATACTAAAAGATGCAATACATCTTTGACTCTTTTCATTTCAAATAGGAGAGAAATTACACTATCTTTTATTTTTTTAAAACAGTTGGCGGATGAGATTATATAAATATACAGATTTTGGCAAAAAAACCACAAACAAAAAAGAGTGTTTTTAAGCCACTTGACACTTTCAAATATCGTTTTACTGTTACTATTAACGTTACACCGTGTTTCGAATTCAGTTCCACCTATTTGGTTCATAAATTTTTATGCAATGGTGCAGAGTGTTTTGAAGGTACTTCCACCTTTCAAGACTACAAGGCTAAAGAGTAACATCACGAACTTCTAATAAATGTGAAAGTTTATGCAAATCTAATGATAATTACGAGGAGGGAGTGGATAAGTGAGGAGTGTCGGATCTAAACGATAAATTCAAGGGTAACGTAATTTTTTTTTATCGTACATGCAGTGGTGGAACCAAGAATTATTTCCTACGAGGTCACTATTTTTATATTTAGCTTCTAACAAAACAATATAAAAAATTTTAGGTTGTTCGATTGAGTCGAGTCAAATCAGGTCGGAATAGACGTAACTAAATTGCATTGAATTGTACAAAAAAAATAACTATAATCATTAAACTAAACATAAAATATCCGTGATAAACAAATAACCATATAAGAGCATTCATAATAGTTTCATACATTCTTTACATAATCTATTTTTATTTTATTATCTTATACTTTTAAATTTGGGTTTTCATAAGTTTTTATAAAAGTTTGAATATGAGTCATACTCTCATCATATTGAGGCTAAATTATAAAATACGTAAATGTATTGGGCTAAAATAAAAAGGTTAAAGATTAAGAAAAAATTAGTACATCCCATAAAACACATAATACAACTTACAATGCATACAAATAATTAGCATATATATAATTTTATTTTTGGGTTTTTATTGTATTGGGTTGGGTAATGGGTATTTTGGGTTTTTATGTTAATTGGTAATGAGTAATAAGTAATGTTTATTTATGTTTTTATAGAATGTATTGTGTTTTTATAAATTATTAAACTTTTAGTTATAAAATCTATAACTTTTTATAAGTGCTGAGTTTAAACTTTTTTAGGGCAATTGATTAAGCATGTTGATGTTATTGTTGCAACCCATGACATCCAAAAACGCTTGCCAAATTCAACTTTATCGTTAGGCTACAACTTCGAGCATAATCATCGGGGGCTTGTTATCAGATCGCATGTATTGACGTTTTCATGCTTTTGAGCGATTCCTTTAAGTTGAATGTGTGCGTTCAATGCAGTCGAACCCTCCTGGAATCTATGTTTTGGTACATGTGTTGCTTGTAAAATTTTGATATGGATTTGAGTAGGTTTTCTCAAATACTCTCATGAGTATATGAAAATAATGCATTCACAAAAATTATAGAATTTCAAGTGAAGCTCTTAGAGACATCTTCAAGTACTTGTCATGCATCAGGCATTGTCATATATGTTAATTGACGTATTACAAATGATCAATTTAATAACAACGTAAATGATCTTTTATCTCTATCTCTTTCCATGTAATTGTCATAAAACTAAATACTTTTTGCATCTAAAAATTCATAGAATATTTCTTTCATATATATAAAGGATAGAGAGAATTAATCATGTACTAGATGATCATGAACGCTTACACATCTAAAAAATGTGAGGTTTGTAGACCAAATGTATTCTATCACCAATTAGACTAGTATTATGTATGTTAAGTTCTCCGGTAATAGTGATATTAGAGCTAAACTCGGAGTAGTCGCATGATGAGAACCAACCGCGACCAACAAGGATTTTGGCCCTTAGAAAGTGTCGGACTAAAATCATTACAAAATATATATGACTTGTCTTTTGGGTTGATTTCTCGTTTTTGTTCTGTAACAGATCATCATTGTAGTATATGATTATCATTCTTCCAACCTCAAAAGATAACTATCATATGGGTAACTATCATAGATGTATTAAATAACAGAAAGACACTCCAACAAAGATATTCAAGTAAAATGTTCATGCATACAATTTTAATACAATCATTAGCATAATTATAAAGAAATTATTATAAATAAATGATTAATTTACGATGAGTGTTCTCATAACAAAAATAAAGCTTCTTATTTGATTCTTTGTATATATATCAAAAAAGTTCAAGCGTAAATCAAGTTGGATTCACTAATCATCATTCATATCTAATATATTAATTCATAAGTATAGACAAACCAGGTGTGACAAATATAATTTCAGATCGGATAACATGTCTGAAATATATTTTTTGTGTTTTCAGTGTTGTTTAAGTTTGCTTTATTTAAAATATTTTATATATTTAAAAGCAAAAATAAAAAAGTGAATATCCATTGAAGGGGGCCTAAAGAGAATTTAAAGATGTGACAGAAAGATTTTACTATGGGCCCGATTCATGATGGCATGCTATTAATAAAGTAGGGATAATTTTGAGGTTGAAACCTCCTTTTTTTTCTTTAAAACAAAATGAGAAAAAGAAAAGAAAGAGAAATGATGTTTATGGCTATTAATTACTTCAAATATTAAAGTCTAACCTTAGTTTAAAACCAAACAAGACAGTAATAAACTTTTACTATCATAATCTACCAATAATTTTCTGTGCTAACAATTTACTAATTATTTGATAAAGGTGTTAATGAAGTTCATATTCTATCACTTCTGCTCCTGCTGAAGTTACATGATAACTAACCTACTAATTAAATTAATTAATTATCATCTGATCTCGACTATTTATTCGTTTTTTAATAAATAAAGTTTGACAAATAACACTACGACACAAATGATCTTCGGTGTGGATTTTGAGTTCCTCGGGTTTGAGTTAATTTAAATAGACTCGTATAAGTTTTTGGTCCAATATGCGGATACTTTGAGCTAAACAAATCTAAGTGTGAGTCAACCTGATAAGTTTACTACTCTGTAATTTTATTCTTTTAGTTAAACATGATTTATGTCATAAGATTAATTATGTCAAAACTTCAAAAGCCAAAAAAGAAATGGCACTTAGTTTTACCGTTAAAAGTACTGGTTTTAAATACATTTGTAATTTTCGAATATTAAATACTTCAAAGAATGAAATAAATATTTGCACGTTTAAAAGACTACTCACGTCAACATTCAATTGAGCATATGTGTTCAAATTACGTGTGATTTGCAAAACTGAACTATTACAACGTTAGCAAATGTGGATTTGCAAACACGACACGATAACCAAACTATTACAACGTTGGATTTGCAAAACCTTGGCCCCTTTAAGAGATTGCTAAACAAATGTGGTTGAACAAGCCAAGTAAGACTATTTAGCGTGCAATTCACACTCCATTCACTTCACATCAGCCACGTATCATCCTTCGCATTCCACCCTGAAAATGATTTTCACACCCACTACCATTCACTCATCATCCTAACATCATTTGTTACATTACACCCTAAAAATAGTTTTCATACCCACCACCATTCGTTCTCCACAAAAGTTTAATATATATATATATATATATATGAAGGTGGTGAAATTTCTTGTGATCACATCCATGCTTGACACCCATTAGAGTGGACAACACGGGAGAGGCGTGGTGTTTCACACAAGGCCACATTGTCACATAGGATCACACCATACGGCATGGCTTGTTCACTACATGGTCTAGGTCTAATGGTAAGATGTATCTCAAGGATGAATCTAATTACGGTTTATCTTACAAACTTGTCTATATAATTTGTGTTATAGAAAAAAAGTTCTAACTGTATATTATTATGAAAATTTCACTAGAATAAAGACCAATTCTTCTAATAACATTTAATGAAGTTGAATATCACGCGGTCAACCTTTTCCTCGTAAACTAACTTATTTCATTTATAAGCACTGTTTAACCTTGTATGTGCATGTAAGTATAAAATAATTTAATAAGGTTTTCTTATGAATCTGTTAAAATTAATATGTTTTAGCCGATTCTAATCTAATGGGGCTCAATACTTTAAACAATAATTTGTAAGTAGCATCACTCATAAAAAATAGACTAATACAATCCAAGCTAATATTCCATGACAAAATGATAACTTTTTTGTTTTTATTATTTTGTATAAAAGTATCTTTGTAATTTTTAATAAAAACAAGTCAATTGTCAGAAACCAATGATTTGATTCATGACTTCCAAAAACAACGATGAGAGTCATGGAAATGAATGTTTTCGAAATCCGCCCAAATTAAGGTTTTTTAAAGATTGCAACCAATTCAAATAATCCTAGAAATGGAAAGAACATATGAAGTAAACTAAGCACCTAATTTTATAGACATTCAAGAACCCATTGTCATATTAGATTGTCAAATATTATCCCAAATCCAGTGGCGTGGCATACCAAGAAATTTGTTTTTATTAAAAAATGAGTACTCGACTGACAATCAACATACACGTAAAAACAAGTATCATATACTGAATAACATGTCCAGGGTCACTTAGACCCAATACCATGCATAGCCAGACTTACCAATTGATAGACTCGAATTAGAGGATTAGACAAGACAGTTTTAACGCGGGTTAAAAACTTGTCATCGGATGCCATGACTGTGGCACCTTTAAATGATTTTAGTTTGATATGATGACTTTTAACCACAATGTCAAAGCATAATAATACGTAATAATTCAATGACATAATAATAACTAAAATAAAGAAAATGCAATCATTGGGCCCCGAAAAACCATTAAAAATCAACCTAAATGTTCAACATACCCTCCAGTCTCCATCCATCTCATCAATATAGCAAGTAACTAATTTGAATCAAAAGTCAAGTATATGAGGAATCCAACATATAAAGCAAAGATCAAGGTATCATGATGTTGTTTTAGAAGATTACTACTACTTTTTTAAATAAAAAAGACCAACTTTTATCACACTTGTTTGTTTGTATTGAAATAAAGGTCAAAAGTACATGTTTCTTTTCTACATTCTAATCATCATTTTGATTTATTGAGAACTTTTTTTCTACCTCCATACATCTCAATTGCTTATAATTAGCAAGTGCATGAGTTGTTCACTTTATCAATATAGCCTACACCCTAACCCTCAAACTATAGAGCTCAGTTTACAACTATGAAAAGCAGGTTGTATCATTCAGCAACACTGTTTTGTCTAAATCACAAAGTGGTTAGGTACAACTACCAAGGCAACGAATACTACTGCAGATGCATGCACTACTATCCAATGCAGGAATTCTTGACAGTCACACAGGTGTACCATATGGGTTTAAATCTTGTACCATTGTACCAATACATATGTAGAGTCCTAAGTTTTCGTAAGTCTAGCATTACTTGTCAAGATATAAAAAGTTCTATTAAGTCTCAAACTAAATACATGACTGGGATAATTAAGATGATGATAATAAATATAAAAAATCAGCATAATCCTAAAAGGTAAGATAAAAAAGGAGTGGGGTAGACTTACCAAAGTGGTGGAAAATGAGGTGCAGATAGTGAGTGCCTCTTCTTGCTTAAGTCCTAAAACAACTTCATTGCATAGTTTAAAAGCAAAATAATTGTAATAACATGGCATATAACTTCATTACAGCTGGCCATTTATTTATAAAAAGGAAAAAAGAAAAAAAGAGTAAGTTGCAACAGCAAAGAGAAGTGCTTTACATCAAGTCAAAATCTTAAAATATTTTCATCAAGCCAAAAGTAAATTAGTAAACTAAGGAAGCAGAACAGAGACTAGAATAATTTGCTATAAAACTAAAAAAAAATACATTGTGGTTACGCAAATGTAAAATTAAATAAAATGGTACAAATTATGTACCGATGGTTTACAGGTCATTCAAGGGTTTCCTTAAAGATTTTTCTGCATGACTAACAGACAATATGTTAGATTTTTCAAGAGACCTAAAATCAAAGGTTGGATCAAGATTGCACCATGATAGAAAACCGGTTTTTCCTTCATGTTCTCACTTGCCTAAACATACAAAATAATTAAATTAACCAGGGTGGTGAACAACACTTATTTGTTGACATTCAGGGAGTGTTCGGATGTGTGTTCTGAAAGTGTTTATGTGATCATAAAATAATCACAATCAGATAATGTTTGTATAAAACCAGTTGTAGGAGATGTTACAAGTGTTCGGAAAATTTTAATAATTTTAGAAACCAATACATAATATGACAAAAAGGACATTATCCTTTGATAAACTATTCAAAACACCAATCCAAACACGCCAGTAGTCTAGGATTTAGCTCGTCTTTCTTAACAAACCTTTGTTTTCAATCAGAATGTTCACGGAAGCGAACAACTTTGTTGATGAAAGGTTTCTCCTTGTGGTAACTGCATGCACACAAAAATAATAATTAAAAAAATAACTATTGTGTATAATTGTCTATGCTATTATTCTTCACTTTGAGATTGTAATACCTCTTTACAAGTTGGAAATTGTTACACAAAAAATAATGTCAGATGGCAGCCAGACAACTTACATAACAAATGACGCAAAGCAGAAGCAAGCGAATCCATTGGAGAAGTGAATGCAAAATGTTGGCCAGAAGTTATCACGGTCCAAAAATACTTTCTCAGAAACAAAAGTTGCTGCACTTGAAAACAACAAAATTGTCCAGCCACCAGGTAAACAGCTGTGGAAGGAAAAAGACGGAGAATCCTGCGGCATGGCAATACAATCAAGTCAAATTTTGCAAGTAATATATCACCAAAACTATAGATTTACCTTAAAGTAGCGTCTGATAAATATGGCTGAGTAAATTATACGAAAAATCATATCTAAATAGCAGTCAAGGAATTGTAATATCAACTTTAATGTCAATGAAGAGTAGCTGTAGAATATAGAAGTTATATGAACTCAATGGAATCATATATAAGAAATTTCAATGGTCAAGAGTAACAAACTTTATAAATCACTATTTCAATATAGCTTTCTGAGACTATCTAAATACATAAAAAAGAACACCACAACATGTAACTTTGTAGAGATAGAAAGAGGTGGCGTACCCATTTTGACCCGTTTACTTATGTGTAAATTAATTCAGGCTATGTTATCAGGTCACGCGGGTAAATTTAGAAACTACCTACAAGACAAACGAATCCATTGGCCAATAGTGAATAGCCGCCCAAAGTGTATATTAGTAATAAAACCTACTGAATAACTTGATCACAAAATTAGACTATTATTGTAGTAATGTATTTTCTGTAACTACGCTTTTAACAAAAAGTATATAAGAACATTTACTTTGTTGGACAAAACATGTTATGGGTCGACCCAACCAAATACCCAACACAGCACATATTCACCGTTAACAAAGTTAAATTGCAAACAGGAACTTAAATGAAGGATACTAAGAGCATTAGCAAAAATCAATCCAACTGCACCAGCTGACCGGATGAGCAGAATGTTGAGCACTACATATATAAAGGAAAACAAAACCAAAGAATTGTTTGAACGCTTGAGTTGATCCTCTGTTGCCACTGCATGCAAGAAGGCTTCAGATGTGCCTACAACAACACAATATAAACCAACTGAAAGAGCAAACTTATGTTCATGTACAATTTGTAGCACTAGGGCAACATCTATCACTACTAAGGAATCCAGAATCTTCTAATAACATCAGAAATCAACCTATCAAGAGTGTTTTAACAAATTTCCCACATTGCTATGATTTGTATGTTTTAAGTTATGAATCTAAGCGACCAGGATAAACCAACTGGATCCATCAGCTTAGGAGCAACCAAGAACAACATGTTATGGATCCGGGTGTAGATCGACACACAAACACAATCAAACTGCGAGAGAAAATAATAATAAAGATGAACACGCGAGATTTAACGTGGTTCGGTCGATATGACCTACGTCCACGGCTGCGACCAGGGTAATACTTTTATTGCTTTCTGCATCACTCGTGAGGAAGTACAAGTACAATGATACAATATAAATAGAGAAAATTAGGGTTTACAACTTAATCCCCAAGAAAACCCTAATGGGCCATAATTAAATAAAAACGGGTCAGGCCTTTAAATTAATTGATCTGCTACTAAGTTGTCTTTTAACCCGAGCCCAAATCAAGACTCCACAAACCCAACAATCTCCCACTTGGAGGCTTGATCATCTTTAAACTGCCTTTCGATGTGAACACTTGTACCTCTTGTAATCTTCCTCGTCTTCCTGGTTGCAGCGGCCTTTTCATCAGTTATCATGAAGGCCCGTTGAAGCTCCCCCGAGCTTCAACACATCAGTCACGGTTGTATCTGCCCCTGATCTGTTCTTCGTCCCTACCGGCTCCCACTGAAACAAACTACCAGATCCTGGAACACCCTGAGAACAAACACTTCATATTTAGCAAGTAATCCTCTAGAGAGATTTTATCAGATGGAATATTAGTTTCTTTAACCCACTGTCGTCTAGGAACTGTAACTGAAGCACAACCTGTGCTCCCACTGCCACGAAATCCTTTAACTGGTTTTTCTAAACTCTTCCATGCACATTCACTCTGAATCTTTCCTGTGACCGTAGGTTTCTTACTTGCAAAGCAAACCTTCTGCCCACGAGATTTTGTGAACTGGATTTTAGTCTTCTGAATTGGAACGTCGCTTCCTTCAGATGGTAAACTGACCATATACAATGAACCTATTTTCTTTCCACGAACAATGACAAGATTTCCTTTAACAACTTTCCACTGCTTATTCCCGAACTTAACCTCAAGTCCGTGTTCATCCAACTGACCGACGGAAATCAACTATTATTTCAAATCAGGAATCACTCTGACATCTTTCAAAGTCCATGAACCAACTGAAGTAACAAAATTCATGTCACCCATGCTCGTAACATCAAAGAACATCATTGTTTTCCAGTCTTACCTTACCAAAATCACCCCCTTTTAGATTCTGCAATGCTTCACTACTGTGGGTAGCATGAAACGAAGCTCCAAAATCCATGACCCAGGAATCTACACTGCTCTCCACGCTACATATTAAAGTATCATCGTCTGAGTAGTCTGCTGCAGTGTTAACTTCTTTCTGATCATTCGGACACTGATTCCTAAAGTGTCCCACCTGTTTACAGTTCCAACATGTCACATCATTCCGATACCTAGACTGACTCCTTTCCCTGTTCTTGCTTCCACTACCTCTGTTATTCTTTCTTCCTCTCCCAACATTCAGTAGTTCACTTGATGATTCACCTGAATTTCTTCGTCTGACGTCTTCTCCCATAATATCCCGAATCCCTTTTAAAGTGAACGCACTGGTGGAACTAGTAATCGTTATAACAGTACCAGCCCAGCTATCGGACAATGATGATAACAGTAGTAGAGCCTGAACCTCATCCTCAAATTTGATGCCAACTGATCCAAGTCTTGACAAAATAGAGTTCAAGTTATTGATGTGCATTAAAACTGAACTTCCTTCTTTCATCTTTGTATTAACCAGCTCTCGAATCAAGAAAACTTTATTTGTTGCCGAAGGCTTCTCGTACATATTAGATAACGCATCCATGATACCTTTTGCTGTAGTTTCCTTTAGAATGTTGAACGCAACATCCTTTGTCAGAGACAACCTAATAACCGCTTTGGCCTTTTATCTAAAGATTCCCACTCAGTTGCTTCCATCTAATCTGGTTTATCACCCAAAACAACATCCAAGTCTTTCTAAACAAGCAAATCCTCCATTTGCATTTTCCACCAACCAAAGTCGTTTCCATTAAACTTCTCAATCTGAAGTTTTCCGATCTCGGTCATTATCTCAAACTACAATTTGTTTACTCATCGAGTCAAGACTGAAAGTAATGCCAAACACAACTATGGCTGGCTGCCTGAACTTGAGTGTTGTTCTATTGAACACTACCCCTTTTTTTCAGTCTTAAAAAATAGTAAATAAACGAGTTTAACAATGCACCTGAGATTTCACCACTTTGGATCTTGGTAACTTTTTCTTTGAATGCACGAACAAGACAGCTTCTTGTCTCTTTATTTTCTTGGTTGTTAGATTATGACGACTAGCTGCCGACACCGAAACCCTAGATCAACAACCTCTTTCTCTCGTGTTGTATTTCTCCCGTGTGTAACGAGCCTTAGCTCTGATACCACTTGATATGGATCCGGGTGTAGATCGACACGTAAACACAATCAAACTGCGAGAGAAAATAATAATAAAGATGAACACGCGAGATTTAACGTGGTTCGGTCGATGTGACCTATGTCCACGGGCTGCAACCAGGGTAATACTTTGATTGCTTTCTGCCTCACTCGTGAGGAAGTACAAGTACAATGATACAATATATATAGAGAATATTAGGGTTTACAACTTAATCCCCAAGAAAACCCTAATGGGCCAAAATTAAATAAAAACGGGCCAGGTCTTTAATTTAATTGATTAGCCACTAAGTTGTCTTTTAACCCGAGCCCAAATCAAGACTCCACAAACCTAACACAACATGCATGAATTTCTTTGTTTTAGGCATATGGAAGTTGGATAAGTTTCAAGTTCTATTAGGGGTTTGACAAATATTTGAGGAGGGGGATTGCAAATGGGGAGAAGCATATAGAAACCTGAAAATGGCAAAAAGACTGATGGGGAATTGAAATTTCAATAATAAAAAGAGAATTGATTACTAAAATAGATATTGAATTTCATTGAGAATTAGAAACTTTGGATACAAGCAAGGATGGAGAAGAAGACAATTACAAGAAATACCAGGGAAAACCCTCTCTCCGTGCACAATGCAGGGGCCCATAAAAGTAATCACAAATCAAAAAACCTACTCCACTGAATTATTCCCATCCCTAAATACTATTGCTACTTTTCTCCTCAGCCATTTCTTGTATCTACTGTTTTAGCCCTTCTAGAATAAACCTTAAGCACTTTGGGAGTATTCTTGTTAGTTAATCCTTTACCGTGCTTATCAATTACCCAGAAACCAACACTTTTTGGGCTTGACTAGAGGTGGCAAAATAGGCTGGTCGGGTAATGGATCAAAAAGAGGTAATTTTTCAGTAGGCTTGCATAGGGTTGATTGACCCAAAAAAATATTTGTTCCAAAACTTTTAGGTTTATTATAGCTTTGTCAAAATATTTCACAAATAACCACACTCTAATTTTAAATCTAAAACAATTAAGATAGTTTTATGCATTAAGAATACACTTTGTTGGGTTTGTGAAGACGTTGGGCTTGGGCCCATGTTTAGTTTTTTTATTCATTAAGTTATTTGTAATATTTGTACTGAGCAAATAATGAAAACCCTACTTGCAACCCGTGAACGTAGGTCACACCGACTAAACCACGTTAAATCCTTGTGTCGTTTATTGCTCTATTTTCGTGTGTTAACCGTTTGTGCGTGTTTCGTGTGTATGTTCCGTTGCGCCGCTTGAGTCTTAACAAGTGGTATTAGAGCTTTGGCTCGTTGTTTACACACGTTTGCACTGAAAAACGATTGCAGGAGGAGTTTGGATTGCCGTTTGCGACAACCCTTGAGAGAGCCGCTGAACACTTCTTTTTTTGTTTGAAGATTGGAGTTTATCTCTTTTGTGACGGCAGGATATAAACCCAAAGTGGTTAGTGCCTTTATTTAATTAGAAAAGAAAGGGGGGTCTTCCTTTTTCAAAGTTAGCCACGTGAAGAAGGAGACAAGTCCTTTTAGCCATTTAATCATAACAAAACAAAAGAAAAAAAAACTCTATTTGTTTTTTTTTTGTTACGATCTTTTTTGTTACGATCGGGAGAAAGAAAAAAAAAGGAACTAGTAGGTGTTTATCTTTTTTTAAGTGAAGGAGGTTTGATCGCGACTAAGTACCAGGTTGAAACCCTTTGAGTCGTCGATTAGGGTTTGTTGAAGAACTCTTGGATTCGTTGGGTAAAGGTTAGGGTTTTGTGTTTTCAAGTTTCAATTTGTTTTGACCGGTTATTATCAACTGTTTGGGGAACCGTGTTTAGTGAAAGAAAAGTATTTCGGGTTTAGATTTGTCTGCAAAGGTTTTTTGTAGGAGCAAATCGGTCATTTGACAGTGTTTAGTAGAACAGTCGTCAAGTTCAGGCTCGTGCCATTACTGTGTCTGTTCACTGTTTCGATTCACTTCTTGTTTGTTGTTTAAGATGGTTGAAGACGGGAAGGTTGTGATCGAGAAATTTAACGGTTTTGATTTTAGTTGGTGGAAAATGCAAATAGAAGCATTGTTATGTCAAAAGGACTTGGATATGGTACCGGAAGAAAAACCTGCAAAAATAGAACAAGCTGATTGGGAATTAAAGGACAAAAGGGCTTGTGCGGTTATTTCATTGGCTTTGACGAAAAATGTTGCTTTTAACGTCATTAAGGAAACCACGGCTCATGGTAGACTTCTTTGTCAAAATATGTATGAGAAACCGTCTGCGGCACATAAGATGTTCTTGATTCAGGAGTTGGTGAACACAAGGATGAAAGAAGAAAGCTCAGTGGTTGCTCACATTAACAATCTAAATTCAATATTAACAAGACTTGTATCTGTTGGAATTAAGTTTGATGATGAAGTTCAGGCTTTACTGATGTTGTTGTCTCTGCCTGATAGTTGGTTTGGAACTGTGATTGCAATTTCAAGTTTTGTGTGGACTAGGGTTTCACTCTTAATGGTATTCGAGATCTAATTATGGGTGAAGTCAGAAGAAAGAACTCGGGTGAACCATCAAATAGTGAACTACTAAATGTTGGCAGGGGTCGGGGTAATAACAGGAACAATGGGAGTCGAGGAAGAAGTTCATCTAAACCTAGGAAGAATGTGAAGTGTTGGAGCTGCACTGAGGTGGGGTATGTTAAGAGTCAATGTCCGAATAAGAAAGAATTGAACACTGTTGCTGGGGATGTTTCTAAGATGATGCATTGATACTCAGTGTGGAAAACAGTGTGGACTCTTGGGTCATGGATTCAAGGGCTTCGTTTCACGCTATGGACAATGGTGAGACGATGGTGAATCTAAAACATGGTGATTTTGGAAAGGTACGATTAGCCAATGACAAGACACTCGAGGTGACGGGCATGGGGGATATTGATTTGGTTACTTCATTAGGTACGACATGGAACCTAAAGAATATCAGGGTGATTCCGGGGCTGATGAAGAAACTGATTTCAGTTGGTCAGCTTGATGAACAAGGACTGGAAGTGAGGTTTGGTGGTGGTAAATGGAGGGTGATCAATGGCAATCTAGTTATTGCTTGTGGTATGAAGCGTGGGTCATTGTATATGGTTGAGGTACCTGTTGAGGGATGTATGACCGTCCCAGTTAAGCACGATAAAATCCGGTTCACTAAATATGGTGCTAAGAGAGTTCATTTTGCAAACATGAAGTCTGGAGCACAGATGTTAGTTAAACGAGTTCGAAAGTCTAAACCATTCAGGGTATTCGATGACAGTGGGAGCATGGGACGTGTTTCGGGTATAGTTACAAAGAACCGTTGGGTTTTAAAAACTACGGCTGAAAAATTCTCTCATGTTGATTGTTTGCTGAATTTGGAGAGTGACGGTGATCCTCGGTGTATCTTTGAATTCGGTGGAATGTCCAAACCGGTTAAGATGGTGGATGAGTCATTGGCGGGACTAGCCACGACTGAGTTGGAGATCGACGGAGCTTCAACTGGCCCTTCTGGTACTTGATGACGAGGGGTCGCTGCAACTAGGAGATATGAAGGAGTCTTAGCTTGGTCTTTGGGAACTGGAGGCTTGGAAGACTTGTTTAAAGATTACCGAAGTTACTAGACGACTGGGTTGCTTTGTGCTTGAATGGCGGGCTAGAATTTATTGCAAAGCCTTCTAATAGCAGATTGTTGGGTTTGTGAAGGCTTTGGACTTGGGCCCATGTTTAATTTTCTTATTCATTAAGTTGTTAACCCTAATTAATCTCTATATATATCCTATCATGTATTTATAATCTTTGTACTGAGCAAAAAAAGAAAACCCTAGTTGCAGCCCGTGGACGTAGGTCACACCGACCGAACCACGTTAAATCCTTGTGTCATTTATTGTTCTATTTTCGCGTGTTAATTGTTGGTGCGTGTTTCGTGTGTTTGTTCCGCTGCGCCGCTTGAGTCCTAAAACACTTTCAACGACTTTTAACCCATTGTTTGACCCTTTAAAGATAAAACATAAACACAAACCAACCCATTTATAAGTACATGGGTCAAAACATCAACTATAGTCTTGACTAAGATGCAGATGATACTTGATAGGGGATTCATGTCTTATATTGTTACAGGTTACTACCCTTTTAAAAACCATCATACCACATCAAACAACATACAATAGTACAAACCAAAATACATTGATAAACTAGGCAGAAAAAGAATGGCCATCTATTTAGAAACCAACCAAAAGGCTGTGGGTTCTAGTACTACAGGGTGCAGGATGAGGTGATTTTATCCTAAATTATCTAAGTTGTTGTTGCACTGTTGCTCGATAAAATCTATTCAGAAACCAACAAATTAAATGTAAGTTGAAAGAGTATTAGTTGTGATTCTTTCTTCAGGACACTTGCTAATTTAACTAAAATAATAAGTCAAATAAAGAGAAAAGAGGAGAGGATGAAAACTTCACTTACCATTCATAGCTAGAACAACAACATACAAACAGTAATATTTAAGAGCTGCAGTGGCTTCTCCATCACTCCATTTGCGACCATATAACAATCTTATGAGAGAGTAAGAATAGCTGGGTCCAAATGCCATAAACACCAATCCTATAAAATATTGCCACAAGAACATGAAACCATTAGGCAGAGGATTTATACACACTTAAAATGAATGACAAGGTGACAAGCTAACTGGAGTAGCTCTATAGCATACCAACTAACATAACAAGCTTCAATGCATCTCTTAAAGAACTCTGTAATTTCCTTTTCTTCTGCATGTCTTCCCCTGTCAATAAATACGTAGATATAATGAGCAGTCGAGCAATATTATATAATTCCTCGCAGCCGAGACATTCTTAGGCTACGATACCGAGCAAAGTTAGTGTGTGCTGATAAAACAAACATACATGATACAGATATAACATATCTAGAGCTTAAAAGCTAATTATGGCATATTTAGATGAATAATGTAATAATGATCTAAAGAATCATATAACTAACAATCATTGCCTTATCGGTTGCATTTTTTCTGCTGGTTCCAAACTTCCAATATATTTAGTAGAAACAAATGAAAGAAAATGAAATAACAAAAAATGAAAGATGTTAGCTAGTGTATGATAGAAACTTAGGCCAATGAGCATTAATGAATGCAAAACAACCTTTTATGGAAATATCTTGGAAATACAACACTGTTAAAACACGTAGTGAAACGAAAACAAGTATTATCACAGATAGGCAAGTAATCAGGTCAAAGTCAAACAAGTTTGACGAATGTAACCACCATTTTGTATCTAGTGGATAACATATATATTAGCTAAGGAGTATAATCATCATGAAAATGACAAGAATAACTATATATAATTAAAATATTTCTATTGCATGACGAATGAGAGCATGGAGAGAAGTAAACCTGATGCAGACCTTGCAAATGTCGCATATGAGCTTTCTTCAAAAGGTAGCAACACCAATCTCACGACTAAGCTACCTAAATCAATAAAGATTATTAATTAGACAATCCTGGATGATACAGGTAGATCAAGATTTCTAATCTCTATTTCCCTTTTCTTTTGCTATAGATTCATCCATGAAAAAGCCCTTTAAAAAAATTTTAGTCCTCTAAGATTTTTGGATCTCAAAGTCATTAAGAAATATATGTCCTCCACTTCAAATCAAGGATGCAATGTTTCCTAACTTTACTTTCAGAAGAACAAGAAAGAGAAAATGATTTTGCAATATATTATACGCATAACTACACCCATATACATCATCTAACTTGATAACAATGCAATTTGCAAACAGGTTGTATTCGGAATCATGATATTATAAATATAAGTAACCAAAGTCTCTGAAGACAAACACAGAATATTGGAGCATATACATACCTAATTTGTCTACGAGTCCATATACAGCTTGGTTATATGGTGTGTCAAACCACACAAGGACCATCTTTTCTCCTTCTTGCAGAATCAATTTCTGGAACGACTGAAGGGTGAATAATGTGCACATTTTTGAGAGCTCTTTATCATAGTTTCTTATCCTGTACATGTACTGTGTTATTTGCATATAAAAATAACATAGAAACATAAAATAGATGATGACTACTGCACCATCTAAGAAAACATAACAAACTGAAATCCAACTCATTTTTAAAGATTACAGCCACTTGACACATTTATTTCCCAACTTTAAACAATTTTTTTTATTTGGAACATGAGAAATGCTTTTGTTTCAAGAGAACTGATACCTGAAAGGAAAGAGAACAGAAAGTTTATATCCATGCAGAAGTAGAAAATAACCCCAATAGCACAAGAAAATGCAAGCTCCATATGCAGCCTGAGACAAGGCAAATACAACGGCTCTCTCCTGCAAGACAGGTATGAAAGCGTATGTATCATTTCCAATGTATAAGCATCATTGGTTGCCTCTTATTTACAGATCCTTCTGAACAGAGGTGCCAAATGAGAGGGGCAGGAGGGTTGAATAATGTGTAAAAACGGGTAATTTCAGTACAGGTCAGATTGACCAGATACACTTTTTGTGCAAATGATTTGGGCAACTTTTGATGCATTTCCTTTTAAACTGTTCTTTTCCTATTTTACCCGTTAGATATATACATAACCCGAACGGCCTAAGTAATGGGTCGAAATTGCCACCTCTACTTCTAACGCATGCTATGATCTTGTTCAGAGCGATGCAACAAGATATGGATTCAAAAACATCAAACTTATACATGGTCACAGGGAAACATTTTCTAGTATTTTCAGTATAGTTGCTATATGCTTATTAGTCACAAAATATTTATCCAGAGCCAAGATCCAACAACTGATCATCGTATGAATTGCTCAAAAGATTTTTGGAAAAGAGGTTCAATATTACACCACAGTGGAAAATATTCCCTATAACTTCCTTACCATGTCTATTTGCATGACAATAAAGATGTAAACTGTTATGCATCGCGAAAGAGTTGCTACAGTTTCAACCAACAAACGAAGTTTGAGAAGAAGCAAGTTCTGTGAAAGTATATACAAGGGTTCAGCCAACAGCTCCAGAATACAAGCAAATGCTGCAGATAGACATTAAATTCCCTTAAAAGTTTAGTTCCATAACGTCTTATATTTAAGAAATCACTGGAAAGTGAAAAATAAACTATTGAATTTTCACAACCAGAATTCACATATTACCATTAATTAAGACAGCTTGCCCATATGAGTTTGAGAAACTTAAAGCTTGTATCCAGAAGACAAATGCACAGCCAATAACTGTAATAAACACTCCCCATGGGAGAGTTATCCAAGCTAATTTCAAAATCTTTGCCGCATTATCACCAGTTAAAGCACCTTTGCTGCCAAAAAAGACTTTTTTTATAATTAATACATTCACAGGCAACGAAACAATTTGATACTACAGAAGTTTAAGGTATCATGTTTGACTTTTCCACCTTGACTCAGGGCCATTTGCCAAGTAAAGAAAAGCCTAAAACACACACAAACACACATACCCACAGAGATGAAACTGCTGAAACATGTTAAAATGTCTGTCTAAGTGCATTCTTTATGAGACAACATGGATACCTAAATCCTTTTATGATTCAAACTGACCATAACAATCAAGTAAAATATAATGAGCAAGTACACCACAATAAAGCATTGAATTAGATATGTTTACTAGTAATTCAGCAATATAATGATACCATCTAATGTCTGCTCTCATGCATGCTCTCCGGAAACCCTCTCGACTAAGAAACAATACACATGTGACGAACAGATGAAACTGCACAGCATACAGCTGCATTGTTCAAAGAAAATAAGATGTGAGAACACATTTAGAAACAGATAACCCCAAATTTTGCAAGGTAACAAAGGCAAAAAAAATTAACAATCCATCTTGATTCAAGTTTATTTTTTCCTTATATTGATAAGGGCTATAATTCCTGCATATGAAATATAGAATGTCCCAACCACATTCTTACGAAAGAAGTCAGAAAAACTAGACTCCAGCCAATTTTCCAATTAACTGTGTTCTTTGGTAACAGTACCAATTAACAATACATAGATAAGATTCAAACTGCCACATACAACAACAGCAAGCCAATTACAGAATCAACTGCTGATTTATATCCTCTCTATCACTTCAGAGTTGTTTCTAAACACGAATTACGCAATACTTGAATCAAATCTATTGCTAGGGTGAATCAAAGTGACAGTATCGTAGAAACAACCCTTACCGCGTAATCTTCCTCTGTTAGATGTCTGACGATCCATGAATTGAAGATGAAGGGAATTCCTCTGGATAAAAACTGAGTAGCTATTTGCGAAGAGTAAAAAATAAGGTTTTATGATCGAAAAAAAGGGATCATTTGAAACAATTGAAGATGATTAAGGACACTAACCTAATAAATACTTGAAGGTGCGAGGAAGATTAGCTGCATGATCTGCATCTGTAACTCCGGTGATTCGATCATCGTTAGAAGAAGAAGATGAAGATGAAGCATCTGTCATATTTCTAACATCAATTTTCCAGCAATAGAGATTAACAAAGGTGTTCTAGAGCTCTAGTTACAAAAATGGTTCCACTCAGGTCTCAGTATTCACAAGCGGTAAACCCTAGTCAATTGTTTACAAAATCATTCTAACATTTTTCTAGAATAAAAAAAATACAAATATATGACTCTAATTCAAAAGATAAATGTTATTTTGATCGGGCTCACACCTGAATAATAAAAGAAGAATTTATAAATAAGAAAAAGAAAACATATAATTTTATTTCAGTTTTATTATGAAAGAAAAATAATTTACTATTATACAATTTTAATATCCTAATTTTGACCTAGATATGCTTGAGCCGTTGTCTCAAAACCCTAAGACGTTTTGAGGTGCTATTAATCTTGTAATGATAGGCACGTAAAGTTGTCACCTGTTAATTTTGTATTGTTGATTTTATCAACTTAGCATTTATTCTTTTACAAATGGCCAATCATATTTATTAATTATTTTGTAAGGCAAAAGATAAAAAAAAAAATGAAGGTATGGTGTTTTGATTTGAAGGATGGTACAAATTGTATCAATTACATAGTTTTTAATAATCGTTTGAACTTTGCCGTATGTACAAGCAAATTAAAGTGATAACGGATTGAGATTAACTTAGTTGCTTGTTTGTAGGCTGTGGGTTTCAAAAGGATGTACGTCTGGTCAAATTGTATTATGACAAGTGCATAGGTGTATAAAAATTAACATTTAATTTAATGTACAATAAAAATTCTCATAGTGAAAGTATTGTTTGATCTTGTAATTGCTTATTTTGAAGTATGCCAAGATCTTTTGGGTAATGATCCGTGATGTATCTAATAGTTTTATTGTGTTTTATGACTATAATGAATCTTTTGTGTATATAGATTGATAAATATGTTAGGCTATTTCTTATTCACCTCTTTACATGTGCTTTCTCACTTTAGGTGATAGGGTTAGGAAGAAGAAACAGAGAGAAAGAAGGAAACCGATTTCTCGATGCATTCCCCAGAAGCCTCGGCTACAAATACCCATTCAATCAAATAGTCAACTTACAAACAACATCCCTCAACAAATAAACAAAGGAAATAATGGCCATTGGCCCATGCAAAACTAAATAATAATTAATAAAACCAAATAAAAGAAATAATAGAACTCATGCTTGCAACTCGTATCAATACTCCTTCCTTAACCCACTTCTTGTCCACAAGAAGTGAGCTCTTTGAAATCAAGGAATCGAAGTTGCAACTCGTCTAAGAAGTCCCACGTAGCATCTTGAGTCGTCTGCCCCTTCCACTGCACCAACACCTTCACGGCTGTCCGGTTTCCTTTTTTTACCAGCTTCCGGTCCAAGACCCGATAAGGTTGCAGCAGGAATCTAGCTTCAGTCGGTATAGGGATGATTCTGGTAGGAGGGCCCCATGCTTCCTTTTACAAGGAAACATGGAAGACATGATGAATTTGAGCCTCCCCTGGTAAATCTAACCTGTACGCGACGTTTCCCACCTTTTCCACGATCAAGAACGGCCCGAAGTATTTAGGGGTGAGCTTTGAGTGCTTGTGAACTCGTAACGAATTCCGCATGTAAGGTTAAAGCTTGAGATACACCCACGAACCGGGTTCAAAAACTCGTTCAGTGTGGTGTTTATCGGCTTGTTGCTTCATATGATTTTGAGCCTTAATCAATGCTTGCTTCATAACCTTCAGGGTTGCTTCCCTATCTCGCATCATCTCATTGACCTCTTGTTCCCTCACGTCCCTGGGAATATATGGAATATGTAGTGGGGGCGGTATCCGTATAGAGCCTCGAAAGGGGTTCTTCCCAAGGATGAGTGAAATGTGGTATTATACCACCATTCTGCCAGCGACACCCATTTGACCCACATATGCGGTCTCTCTATCACCATACATCTCAAATAACCCTCCAAGCACCTATTAACAATCTCTGTTTGCCCATCCGTCTGTGGGTGGTAGGCCATTGACATCTTGGCCGCCACCCCTTGAAGCTTTAAGAATTCCGTCCAAAAGGCAGTCAAAAAGATCGGGTCTCGATCAGAAATAATAGAATTAGGAAAGCCATGAAGCTTGTAGACGTTGTCAAGGAACACTTGGGCGACCTCCCTAGCGGTAAAAAGGGTGACCCAAAACCATGAAGTGCCCATACTTCGTAAGGCGATCAACTACAACAAAAATGGTATCCTTCCCTTTAACCTTAAGCAAACCCGCAATAAAGTCCATGGAAATGTCGGTAAAATTGTATCAGGTATCGCCAGGGGTTATAAAGACCCCGACGAGGCCATATTCTCATGTGTAGCCCGCATGCATACATCATAATTACGCACCACCCCACGTACCACCTTCGAAATTCCCTTCCAAAAGAACAACCCTTTAACCCGCTGGACCGTGGTGTTTATTCTCGAGTGACCCCCCATGGCCGATTCATGGCATAATCTGACAATGTCCCAACACATATCATTATCAGCCCTAACCGCCATACAATTTGTCTTAGTCGACCATCATCCATTCCATGTAAACCTTGGCAAATTATCTCCATTCTCGAGTTGTTGTATCAAATTTTGTAACTCTACATCTTTAATTTGGCTTTCTAAAACCCGATCAAGGAGTAAGGGTTCGATTTGAGACACTGCAGTGGTGAATAAAGTTGTTTTTTGAACTCATGATAAGGCGTCGGCATTCACGTTTTGCAGGATCGGTGTTTGTCACTTAAACATAATATTTTCTCTCAAACTCACCTAGAACAACACTCGGGTATAAGAAGAATCAATAAGAGTTGATCACAATATAGAAAGTAATAAAGAACACAGAAAGATAATTTTCAAGATACTTTTATATATTGATTCTCAACTCAAAATACAAGACTCTTACAAGCAGATGTTGTTATG
>BJCM01200723.1:0-29963 GCA_018326385.1 Flaveria bidentis
AGAGTGATCTTGATATTGTTCAAGAAGACGAGGAGGAAGAAGATGATGTTTTGGACAGAGATGGGAATAATGCTATGCAAATGGGTGGTGGTATGGATGACGAAGACTCACAAGAAGCTAATGAGGGTATGATACTGAATGTACAAGACATTGATGCTTATTGGCTTCAGAGGAAGATCTCCCAAGCTTATGAACAGCAGATTGATCCACAACAGAGCCAAAAGCTAGCTGAAGAAGTACTAAAGATCTTAGAAGAAGGTGATGACCGTGAAGTTGAAACCAAGCTCCTAGTGCATCTGCAGTTTGATAAATTCAGCTTGATAAAGTATCTTTTAAGGAACCGATTGAAGATTGTGTGGTGTACACGTTTGGCAAGAGCTGAAGACCAAGAACAGAGGAAGCAAATTGAAGAAAAAATGATGGGACTGGGGCCTGATTTGGTTTCAATATTGGAGCAATTGCATGCCACGAGAGCAACAGCAAAAGAGAGACAAAAGAACTTGGAGAAAAGCATAAGAGAAGAAGCAAGGCGGTTGAAAGATGAAAGTGGTGGTGGATTTGGTGACCGAGATCGAAGGGAGATCGTGGACCGTGATGCTGAGAACGGTTGGCTAAACGGACAGAGACAGTTGCTTGATCTCGAGAGCATTGCGTTTCACCAAGGTGGTCTTTTAATGGCGAATAAGAAGTGTGAGCTTCCTTTAGGGTCTTTTAGGAACCATAAGAAAGGCTATGAAGAAGTACATGTGCCTTTTTTGAAGGCCAAAGCTTTTGGTGATGATGAAAGGCTTGTAAAGATTTCAGCCATGCCAAGTTGGGCCCAACCCGCTTTTGAGGGAATGACTCAATTAAATAGGGTTCAGAGTAGAGTTTATGAGACTGCTTTGTTTAAAGCAGACAATATATTACTATGTGCACCAACTGGAGCTGGGAAAACCAATGTAGCTATGCTCACCATTCTTCAACAGATTGGGCTGCATATGAATGAAGATGGTTCATTCAACCACAGTGATTACAAGATAGTCTATGTGGCTCCAATGAAAGCCCTGGTGTCTGAAGTAGTAGGGAATTTGTCTAATCGTTTGAAGCATTATGGTGTCAATGTGATGGAATTGAGTGGGGACCAGTCTTTGACCCGCCAACAGATAGAAGAGACACAAATTATTGTGACCACTCCAGAGAAATGGGATATTATTACGAGAAAATCAGGAGACCGTACTTATACTCAACTCGTGAAGCTTCTAATTATTGATGAAATCCATCTCCTTCATGATAACCGAGGACCTGTTCTAGAAAGCATCGTGGCAAGGACTGTTAGACAAATCGAGACAACAAAGGAGCATATTCGGTTGGTTGGATTATCTGCCACACTCCCGAACTATGATGACGTGGCATTATTTCTTCGGGTTGACTTAAAGAGAGGTCTGTTTTATTTTGACAATAGTTACAGACCTTGCCCGCTCGAACAACAGTATATTGGAATCACAGTGAAGAAGCCATTGCAGAGGTTTCAGTTGATGAATGATATTTGTTACGAAAAAGTAATCAGTGTGGCAGGAAAACATCAGGTGCTTATATTTGTGCATTCAAGGAAAGAAACGACAAAAACTGCACGTGCAATTAGAGACACAGCTCTTGCTAATGACACATTAGGGATCTTTTTAAAAGAAGATAGTGCAAGCCGTGAGATTCTTCATGAACATACTGAGCTGGTGAAAAGCAATGATCTTAAAGATCTTTTGCCTTACGGTTTAGCAATCCATAATGCAGGCATGGCTAGGGCGGACCGTCAACTTGTTGAGGAATTATTTGCTGATGGGCACATTCAAGTACTGGTTTCAACTGCCACTCTAGCATGGGGTGTGAACTTACCAGCTCATACTGTGATTATCAAGGGAACCCAAATTTATAATCCAGAAAAAGGTGCATGGACTGAGCTCAGTCCTTTGGATGTTATGCAGATGCTTGGCCGTGCAGGGAGGCCTCAGTTTGATACTCATGGTGAAGGAATCATTATAACTGGACACAGTGAGCTGCAATATTATCTTTCATTGATGAATCAGCAGCTTCCAATTGAAAGTCAATTTGTGTCCAAGTTGGCCGATCAGTTGAATGCAGAAATTGTTCTTGGAACTGTTCAGAATGCCAAAGAAGCCCTCAATTGGCTTAGTTACACATATTTATACATTCGTATGGTGAGAAACCCTGAGCTTTATGGTTTATCTTCTGATGCTTTGAAGAGAGATCCATTACTCGAGGGTAGGAGAGCTGATCTGGTGAGTTTTTAACTGCACTTGTATATTTTTTTCTTGTTGTTTGCCAATAATCATGCAGGGGCTGGCTTCATCTTCATTTTTATACGAGTCTTCATTTTAATCAGTTACGTCATCACAAGAAAGAAAAAAACAGTATTGCCTTGGTTGTTGTTTTAGAGCATCTTCATTCGAAATTGATTTCATCAATTTAAAACATTGTAGCTTTGGTGTCACATTCATGAAGTGCTACAAATTAAACATGCTTTTTAAGGATTTAACCAGTGGTGTCATCACAACAAAGAAAAACAGGATCGTCTTTGGTGGGTGTTTTAGAGCATCTTCATTCAAAGCTGATTTTGTCATTTTAAAATATTGTAGCTTTAGTGCCTTGTTTGTGAAGTGCCACATATTGAACACACTTTTAACTTTCTAATGATTTTAACTGTAGAATTATATTTTGGTTCGGTAGAAGTTTTTAGCAACATTTTTTTATTAATGTTGGTTACTGTTTCTTGCAGGTCCATTCTGCTGCCACAATACTTGACAAAAACAACTTGGTGAAGTATGATAGAAAAAGTGGGTATTTTCAAGTGACTGATCTGGGTAGGATTGCAAGTTACTATTACATTACTCATGGAACTATTGCCACTTACAACGAGCATTTGAAGCCCACAATGAGTGATATTGAGCTATGTAGATTGTTTTCACTCAGTGAGGAGTTTAAATATGTGACAGTAAGACAAGATGAAAAAATGGAACTTGTAAAGCTTTTGGATCGTGTTCCTATTCCAATTAAGGAAAATTTAGAAGAGCCCAGTGCGAAGATTAATGTCCTACTCCAAGCATATATTTCCCAGCTAAAGCTTGAAGGTCTTTCATTGACTTCTGATATGGTTTTCATAACTCAGGTAGGTTATTTACTTTTATCTTTGACTAGTTAGTTAACTTCCCATATTTGCCTTCTCTTTGGCCTAAAATGCCAATATAGTTTGTACCTTTATAACACATTCTAGTCATTAAGAAATACACTCTCTCATTATGTGGACTTGATGTGAAGATTTTCTTGTTTTGACCTTTGTTTGACTAAGAATAATTTTTTAATGACTGAAATGTACAATAACTACGATGACTAAAATAGGACAAAGTGCAAGTACGTTGGGATATTATGCTAAAAACGCTTTTGCCATTTTCATGATATTTGTACTTGCTATATATTGTCACAGATCATATGTTTTGTTGGTTGAATCATGTTTTTTATGGTTTTCAGAGTGCAGGACGTTTAATGAGGGCTCTTTTTGAGATCGTGTTGAAAAGAGGGTGGGCCCAGTTAGCTGAGAAAGCTTTAAACTTGTGCAAAATGATAAATAAGAGGATCTGGAGCGTGCAAACTCCTCTACGCCAATTTCATGGGATTAAAAATGATATATTAATGAAATTGGAGAAAAAGGATTTAGCATGGGAAAGGTATTATGATCTGTCATCACAGGAGCTAGGAGAGCTTGTTCGTGCCCCAAAATTAGGGAGAAATCTTCACAGGTGCATTCACCAGTTCCCAAAAGTTAACCTAGCTGCACATGTTCAGCCAATCACCCGAACCATTTTAAGGGTTGAACTCACTATCACTCCAGATTTTCAGTGGGAAGACAAGATTCATGGCTACGTTGAACCGTTTTGGGTGATTGTAGAAGATAATGACGGAGAATACATACTTCATAACGAGTATTTTTTGCTGAAAAAACAGTACATTGATGAAGATCACACTTTGAATTTCACTGTTCCGATATACGAACCGTTGCCACCTCAGTACTTCATTAAGGTCATCTCCGACAGATGGCTCGGGTCATTATCAGTTTTACCTGTTTCATTCCGTCACTTGATCTTACCCGAAAAGTACCCACCACCAACCGAATTGCTAGACTTGCAGCCGCTTCCTGTTACCGCTTTGAGAAACCCGTTATATGAAGCCCTTTATCAAGAATTCAAACACTTCAATCCTGTTCAAACTCAAGTTTTTACAGTGCTGTACAACACCGATGACAACGTGTTAGTTGCTGCACCAACGGGTAGCGGGAAAACAATATGTGCAGAATTTGCTGTTCTAAGAAACCATCAGAAAGGGTCGGATAACATTATGCGGGCTGTGTATATTGCTCCTGTTGAAGCACTTGCTAAGGAACGATATAATGAATGGAAAAAGAAATTTGGAGATGGTCTGGGGTTGAGGGTTTGTGAGTTGACTGGGGAGACCGCAACTGATTTGAAGTCACTTGAAAAAGGGCAGGTTATAATCAGCACTCCTGACAAGTGGGACGCGTTATCACGTCGTTGGAAACAACGGAAACATGTTCAACAAGTTAGTCTTTTTATTGTCGATGAGTTGCATTTGATTGGGGGGCAAAATGGTCCAGTTCTGGAGGTTATAGTGTCCAGGATGAGGTACATTGCAAGTCAGGGTCATAATATTCGAATAGTGGCACTATCAACTTCACTTGCAAATGCAAAGGATTTGGGTGAATGGATAGGTGCTACATCACATGGGCTTTTCAATTTTCCCCCAGGTGTTCGGCCTGTTCCTCTTGAAATTCATATCCAGGGTATAGATATAGCCAATTTTGAAGCCCGAATGCAGGCGATGAGCAAACCAACTTACACTGCTATTGTGCAACATGCTAAGAATAAAAAACCCGCCATTGTGTTTGTTCCTACCAGGAAACACACTCGTCTGACAGCTGTTGATCTGATGACATACTCGATCGCTGAAAGTAAATATCCTGGTGCTGAGAATCGAGATACACCTATGTTCTTACTTCAGTCTGAAACTGAGTTGGGCCCGTTTATTGACCGTATCCGGGAACCCATGTTGAAGGAGACATTGAAATACGGGGTGGGGTATCTCCACGAGGGTTTGACCACCACTGACCAGGATATTGTTAAGACACTGTTTGAAACGGGGTGTATTCAAGTTTGTGTAATGAGTGGAACTATGTGTTGGGGGGTCTCTCTTCGTGCACATTTGGTGGTGGTTATGGGAACACAGTATTATGATGGGCGGGAAAACGCTCACACTGATTATCCAGTAACTGATCTTCTTCAGATGATGGGCCATGCTAGCCGTCCACTTGTTGATAATTCAGGGAAATGTGTCATCTTTTGCCATGCCCCTCGTAAGGAATATTATAAGAAGTTTTTATTTGAAGCATTTCCGGTTGAAAGCCATTTGCATCATCATCTACATGATAATTTGAATGCTGAGGTGGTGGTTGAAGTGATTGCAAACAAACAAGATGCTGTTGATTATCTCACATGGACGTTTATGTACCGAAGGCTGACCCAAAATCCAAATTACTACAATCTGCAAGGTGTAAGTCAGAGGCATTTATCAGATCATCTTTCCGAACTTGTGGAGAACACATTGAGTGATTTGGAATCGAGTAAATGTGTTGCAATTGAGGATGATTTTGACCTTTCTCCTCTCAATCTGGGTATGATTGCTTCATACTATTACATCAGTTACACCACAATTGAACGGTTTAGTTCTTCAATTACTAGTAAGACAAAGTTGAAGGGTCTTTTGGAGATTTTATCTTCTGCTTCTGAGTATGAGTTACTCCCTGTTCGACCTGGTGAGGAGGACTTGATCCGAAAGTTGATTAACCACCAACGGTTTTCGTTTGAAAACCCAAAATACGGGGACCCACATGTGAAGGCTAACGTGCTGCTGCAAGCTCATTTTTCGAGACAACTGGTAGGTGGGAATCTTGGGTCGGATCAGCATGAAGTGCTTTTATCTGCTGGTAGGCTGCTTCAAGCCTTGGTGGATGTTATTTCAAGTAATGGATGGCTTAGCTTGGCTTTACTTGCAATGGAAGTTAGCCAGATGGTGACGCAAGGGATGTGGGAACGGGACTCGGTGCTCTTGCAACTGCCTCATTTCACTAAAGAGTTAGCCAAACGGTGCCAAGAAAACCCTGGGAGGAGTATTGAAACCGTGTTCGATCTGGTCGAAATGGAAGATGATGAGAGGCGTGAACTATTACAGATGTCAGATTCTCAGTTGATGGATATTGCAAGGTTTTGCAACCGTTTTCCCAATATTGACCTGTCATACGATGTTATGGATATTGAGAATATCAGGGCTGGGGAAGACATTACATTGGTGGTTACACTTGAACGTGATCTCGAGGGTAGGACCGAAGTGGGGCCTGTGGATGCCCCTAGATTCCCGAAAAGTAAAGAAGAAGGATGGTGGCTGGTTGTTGGTGATACTAAAAGTAACCAGCTGCTTGCGATTAAGAGAGTTTCCTTGCAGAGGAAGGCAAAGGTTAAGCTTGATAATATTACCGCTCCAAGTGAACCCGGGAAGAAAAGCTTAACTTTGTACTTTATGTGTGATTCTTACATGGGGTGTGACCAGGAGTATAGCTTCACCATTGATGTTAAACCAGCATCTCCTGATGACGACAGCGGACGAGAATGATTTGTAAGTGGCATTATGTTTTTGCTTTGTGTTTTTATTGTTTCTTTGAAGTATCTGTGTTCGGTTGAGTTGCTAAAAGTTGATGTTTTGAAAACCGCAGGCTTCGATTATGGCTTTTTGTGACGGGAGTTCGATTAGCACTTACTGAATCTGATGTAGCCGCTGCACGGCTGGAGTTCATTCTTTCAGGCTCCAAGTTTACTCTGGGTGTGGAACACTGCATTGCTGGAGTTGATGTTCTTGTGATTTAGTTGAAATGTATGACAATCTTTTATGTTCTTGCTTTGCTTTAAGGCATGAAACTTTACTTATTGGTGCAAGAATACTATGAAACCTACCGTAGTATGAGACGATATTTCTCTCTGGATTTTTGCTAGATCATCAAACGTGTTAATTCTAAGCTAATCTTAAGTGAACTGAGATAGCTGTTTTTTAAGCAATTAAGCATTTGTACGTAGTGTATTGATGATGATAACATGCAATGTGTTTGAAAGATAGGTGGTTAACAATTGTCAAATGTTTGTTATTCACAACAATAGGGGAGAATAGTTGTTAATCTGCTTGTAGTTCTCTCTTCTTAAAATTGTTATAGCGTCTAACGACTAACATCCTACATATATATCATTAAGTGTGTGTGTATATCTTTCAAGTGTTTTGTTTTCCGAAATAAAACCGTTAATGAATTGAATACTATGAGATCCATATAATGTACTGGTTTCTGTTAATGTCTTTTATGCCTTATGTATTAATGCATTGTGTAGGACTTATGTACGGTCTTTAATACAAGATTAGTCTGAAACAAAGGGTGCCCAATATGTGTTAATATGTTTTATGCTTTATGTACTAGTGCATTATGTAGTACTTGTGTTCTTTAACATGAGATTAGTCTGAAACAAGAGGTGCCCAAATATATGTATGTATACGTACATATTCCCCTTCACAATGATCTCTAACATTTACCTTACTAGTTAAAAGAAGTCAATAAAAGATCCAAACCACCAATTTAGTGGTTTATAGAGTGATTTATGGAGGTTTTAATTCATGAAAGAGTTAAACGTATGTTAATATTTCATATTAAGTTTTAAGTATTTACGGATGAAAAATACAAACCAAATCAAACCATGCCATAGGATTTGCGCCTCTACATTTTAGCGTAAGGTTGTTGCTTCTCAAAACAAAAACAATAAGTATCCCGAAGGCAGATAAAACAAGTTGATACCGCAATTATGTCACTAGACCAATTGTCCATGAAACTAAACATCACACATCTTTTTAGCTTTGTAAGAGTAATTTAAAGTAGGGTAAATTTGAGGAATTCAATGTAATATTTTAGAAAGGAATAATTATGTACGGAGGGAACACTTGGAAAAAGGTTGAAATATAAGATGCTTCTAACAAGGGTGTGACTTCGTTTTAAAATAAGGAAAATATGATCGAAATAAGGAAAATAAGGAAAATACGATCGAAATAAAACTCAAACTAGAACAATAGTATCTGAATGGGGTATGTGGCAAGAACATCCCAAAGCGAACAAATCAAAGGGACAAAAATTCAAATGATAAATTATATATAGAGATGTCAAATAACAAGGAACATAAAAATAGAACATGATTCATTATTAACACAATATAAGAGAGCAGTGCGTGAAGCAATTAATACTCTACATAAGTGCATATGCGTTGCGTTTTGCAGTACATGCACTATACAAATATCTTTGGTAACCATTTGATAAACATTCAGTGCGTGACAATTCGTATATTATACTCATAATGTATATGTTGTGTGTGCATTGTATGTAGTGTATGCAACAATGCATACACTATAAAAAATATCATGAGTTATACAAGGGTATGCAACAATACACTCACCACTAATAATACATATACAATGCATACATTAAAATACATTAAAATATTACTAGTAACGCGTAATGTGTATGCATCAATGCATACTCTAATAATAATGCGTCCATACCTACACCAAAGTAACATCAATTAATACATAAAAAACATAAATGGAACAAAGCAATGGTATTTCATGAGTAGCGCATGCAACATATGTAACAATGGTTACACTAAAGTATCGTTACTCATACTCTATTTACACATGCATTGTATAAAGGAGTAATTACACTGAAGTATCATAAGCAACACATATAGTGCATGCAAGTATGCAACAATGATTACACCAATTTAAATTATTATTAACACATATGTAACGTAATCATCAATACATGTGTATAAGACTTAATTTTTTAACCGTACCACAAATATTACAAACGCATTATAAATTTATAATTTCAATCCCGAGACCAACATTACATTCCACTATTAAATGAAAAGATCTTTGTTTAACTACCATATATACAATCTCTTAACACAAAAGGTACACTTTATAAAAAGCTGAACATATTAAATAAAGAGCTTGTAAATAATGTAGAAATACTAAATTTTCTCCCATTTTTACAATAGTATGTAACATTGTTAGTCTCAACGACTAGAATGACAAATTGAAACCATTAAAAGGCATAGGAAAAAAAATAAGCATAAGAAAATAAAACGAGATTTTACCAAAACCACATGGTCTAAAACAGTAATAAATCTCATTTCGTAAGTATGTTTGTAGCCTATCAAATTGTAGAACATAATCCATGCAACTTAATGGTCAACCGGTTTGTTCGTTACACTTGTCGGTTAAATAACAATGTTGAAATAGCAAAAGACCTCGCATGAAAAATCTAGTTGTCACTTAAAGCCTAGAGAATGGGTAAAATCTAAAACTATAAAAGCTACAGTAAGTTGTAAACCTGGAATAAATTAAATGAATTAAATGAACAAATTTCCATTTAACCCAAGATTACTAACTTTATTATTGTACATGAAAAAATGGAGAAAAAATATCAAGCTCTACGCGCTTTTTAGCTGCTCTTCTGTAAGGCTTTCGATTTCTCCATAAAAGGCGTTCAATGCCACTACGTCTCCTGGTACTAATGTTGTCGTTGCTTTCTGCTTCCCTTCTCAACTCCATTGGTCTTGGAGATGGTGTTTGAGGCTCTTCACATTCACCATTAGACCTGGTCAAAGTCAAACATCAGACTTGTCTGAGATATAGATCACATAACCTACCAAACAGACGATTTAAGGGTACCAAATTGAAAGATAAGCGGCCCACCAAACTCCTAATAGTATTTGGAGCAACATAGAGGTGGTAATTTCAGTTTATTTGCTTGTAAACAAAACACTTCGATGGTGTTCTATTTCAAATGGGAATAGGCCAGTCAAGCCGGAAAGTGAGCTAATAGGCGAACACATAAAATGGTATAAAAGTTTCTCAAACTCTTATTTCAAAGTATACAACCTCCTAAATTGTTTCATTTATGGATTGAAATTATTATAGCGATAATATTTATTTTGCATTAATAATTTAAGCAGTCATCAATTAAAAAGAGAACTACAAAAATAGACAAAACAGATTCAGGAAGCCAGCCAAACCGGCGCATTTCAATTCATACTAAAAACGGCTTATTTCGACGAGACTCGTTTTAACCTATCACGCATCTTGCCCGGCCCACCAAACTTGTAAAGAGTTCATTAAAGTTTCGTAAATTGTCATCAAAATTAAAGGTTTAAGAGTGTACTTGCCTTTCTTGTGCAATTGATGATGAAGTGCATTTAATTTCATCTACTGTATCAACCTTGCATGCAGGGCAGATGTAAATTTTTGGTGCCCATGATAATCTAATGCAATCAAAATGATACCATTCATCACATTTGTCACAAGCAATCATTGGTCTCTGATCATAGGGTTTCCTACATATGCAGTAAAGCATACTGCGTTCTCTCAATAACTACAAGCACCAAAACCGTAATAAGTTAAAATTAAAATCAATAAACGAGGCATTGAAGCTATAAATGATGTTTTTTTTGTTTATTACCTTAAGTTCCTTGTCAAAGTGTATCGGAATATTTTCTCCTTCAGCTATAAGTTCAAAAACTTTATGCAGTTCAAGTGCACCAGAATCTGCTGAAACCTGTTCAGTAGTATAATAAGGCATTTATTGACTCGACACACACATATAAAATAGAAAAAATAAAAAAGAACCTTTTTGGCTTTCATCGCCCATTGCAAACCAAACTGCTTCATTGTCTCCAGTCTATGCCAGAAATAATCTTCTGAAGCGATGTTTATAGTGACACCCTGCAGATATCATCATATACCAGGGTCAGTTATTCAGCAAGCCTATTGCCTAAATTCTTTCTTATATGCTAACAAGTAATTCAGGAATTAGATACAAAGGCAAGAGTATTTGTTTATCTTTTGTCAATAACATATCAAACATTCTAGGTCTAAATGGCAACTTACATCCAATCAACCTTTTAATATTATTACGTTTTGTGAATACCTCTTTCAATAGCCGTTGAACCTGGTAGATTGATGGTTTTTGGGAACCTTTTAATAACTTGGACGCTCTAACTCTCCATGAATTTTTTGCTAATGCAAGCTCAAATTTAGAATTAATTTGGCGATCATACACTTTCACCACTTCTACTGCCTGTAAAAGAAAAAAAACAACAAACAGTAATCATATATTGTTATTACACAAGATGAACTAAACAGTGCTTGATATAGCAGGTTTAAACAATAGCAGCAAAAGCCATAGGCCAGACTAATAATCACCTTTAAAGCAGTTGACAGTTTTCTAACAACCAGGCTCAAGTCGTCGTCTAAAGAAGCCAAGGAAAATTCTACAATTTTATTTAAGCAAGCTTTATATGCCAGAGATTTCTCAACAATTTGACGTATTATAGCCTTTTCCTCAATCCTGCAGAGAGCGATTTATCATCAATAAATTGATGTACTTTACTTGAGCAAACTGCATTTATTTAGAGAAAATGAATATAACAAACAGCTAGAGATGCCAAATTCAGTCCATTTACTCATTAATGGGCTGATTTGTTTTTTTTTTCTTCGTCTCTAGCTGGTCAAACGAGTAAAATAAAATTTATTTTAACAGAAAATGGGTTAAACACATCAAAAGTATACGGAACTATATTTTAACGCATAAAAACTTGTAAATCATTTTCAAAAGATCATAACATCATTGAAATGAAATAAAATTTGTAATCAAAATTGACATAATAATGAAATTCAAAAATTGGATAAGTAGTATTTTTGGTTAAACCCATCCAGACTCGTTTTGGTCCCTTCAAAATGTTACACATTTTGATCTGTTACCCACCCATCAGCCCAATTTGTCACCTCTAAAAATACCTTAAGAAAATCTTTATCGAGGGCTGAGGACGCAACTATTAACATGAGAAAACTATGTACAAACACAAACCTAGTAGAGCAAAAACAACTAAGAACATGGGCATCAACCTGAATAAAGCAAACTTGCCTAAAGAGGACCTAGTTTAGAAAAGCAGAATATAATTGAAACACTCATGGATAGCACATGCTATTTAACTATTTAAGGCATGCATTGAACAAAAGTAGGAAAGGCACTTACTCTACACATAGGTTATCGGAATCAGACAAAAGCTCCAAAAACATATCCAACTCGGGACGTTTTCCATCAGTTTTCTAAAAACAAGACAAAATTAGGTGAAAAGTAAAAAAATTCAGAATCTAAACGAAGTAACTAAATCATACCA
Source organism: Flaveria bidentis (assembly GCA_018326385.1). Classification (NCBI taxonomy): domain Eukaryota; kingdom Viridiplantae; phylum Streptophyta; class Magnoliopsida; order Asterales; family Asteraceae; genus Flaveria; species Flaveria bidentis. Next base: position 12,387 of record BJCM01200723.1, read on the forward strand.
GCCGAGAGATTTTGCCACATTCAATGATATGGCAATAAGGACACATGTGAGATGCTGCATGACTTGCACCACCTGCAGTTGGTTTAACGCAATGCATATGGTAGCTGCAAGCAAGATAAACAGGAAGCATTAATTGAAATGATGGAAAGGTTATTTTCTTTGCTGAGTAAAAATGGTTTGAGTGGTTTCAATACTAATTAATATAAAACATGACAACTTACCAATCCATGCACACAGAACAAGTTAAGAGTTCCTGATTTTGAGAGTCATTTAAGCATAACATGCAACATGTTTGACTGCAACCATCAGGCTTGTCATACACATATAAAGATCTTTCTAGAGTATTTAATATCTGCAGAAAAAGTATCAACAATATAAAAACAATGAAGGTTAGCGTAATACCGTACTACCAGTTTAAGCAGAATATTGATATATATTCCCCACATATAAACAAGCAGATCCATCCTAAAAAAAATAACATACAAGATGACAAAAAACCAAAAGAAGATAGTGCATGCTGTACCAAAGATAGACCATCAAGTAGCAGATTACTATTATCATCAACTTTAACCCCCACAATACTTCCAGCTCTTTGTTTCCATTCTTTAACCCTTTGCACTTCAGATAAAACCATGTCAATTTCCATGCAATTAAAAGCATTAGTGCTGCCAGAACCCTGCGCATATCCAGTAATACTGCTATTACATATTTGAAGTTTATGATAATAAGTTCCAGTAATGAAGAAAATGGTGAAAACATGAGAAATAGTTATATGACCTCGAGCTGCAGTAACATAGACCACGACCGCTCTCCAGGGCTACAGCTGAAAAATGTTTTCACTTCATCCACCCATACACTACACAGTCAAAACGACAGTTAAAGAAAGATCATTAGCACTTAAATTGTAGCCTTTAAGATAAAGAAACAATGTATGATCATTATGTGTATAATTTACATTTTACAATGACAAACTCATATAAGCATTTAAGAATGAAAAGGAATTCAGTTAACATAGCAGGTCAATGAAGTGACAAAACAAGTAAATTAAGACCCCTAAACTGCATATCATCAGTTATTACGTTACAAAAACCGTCAGTCCTACCATGTAGAAGTTGATTTCAAAATTATTTTTTTGTAGTAGTGAAAACTTCCATGTCATAAATTTGAAAAAACACAGATGCTTTGGCTTTTCAGACTCAAAATGTTTTATTGCCGTAGTACCTTGTCGTAAATCACTGTTCATATGGAAAATTTATCACCATCAAGTTTCTAGTTTCATAGGCATTTGATCACTTGTAGATGATAATAATTGGAGGTTGCTAGGTTCAAATTAATAAAGTATTTAATCCATTACCCACCACCTAATCAACTCTTATCAAATCCTCAAGTTAATAAAAGCGATGGGTCCCTTTTACATGAGCAATAAATATCATCTTCTACTTTTCTCTTTGGAACTAGGGAATAAACAATGCTAATATCATAAATCTCTTCCATCTAAGGAGTGAACAATGCACATTATCAATTCAAGATTGTGCATGTACGTGAATTCAATGACACAAAGAGGGTATGTGACTCGTAGTGCAAGCTATCCCATAGTGATGACATCATATGATAACTAAAGATCCATCAACCATAATCATACGTATAACCAAAGCAGATGATCATCAAGATTCCACTTTCGATATAGAAGGAAACAAGATAAAAAGTAACTATCAAAATATATTTTTAGCGAGGGAGGGATTATATATATATAGCAAGACAGAGAGAGAGAGAGAGAAAGAGAGATTAAGATCCAACAATCAATAAAAGGAAAATCATATTGCATGTCTTGATGGAACTTACTTGTGTCTCCCAACAGCGTCAAGTAATTGGTCAACAACCAATGGAAAAGATATTTTTAGCATCTGCCATTATTAAAATGCCATAAGTAAATGCTTAAAAAAAAGAAGTCAATAACAATTGTATATTAAGGCTCAACACTCGGAAGAAATAACAATAACGGAATAATACCTTAGATTGCCTCAAAGCTTCTTCAACATCACTCAAATTAAATCTTTTCACATTACAAGAGCCAAGAATTTCAACAGCCTGCTTAAGCCAAGTAACCCCATCCACTAATGACCTCCAAAAAGAATGATTTGCATATGTTTCATGATGACACTTGGCATCCTCCAACAAAAATTCAACCTCCTGCCAAAAGAAAAAAGAAAGATTAATTTTCATTACAAAATTATATGCTAGCGAACAAAGTTACAAACTTAAATTTTACTTCAGGGTCACCTTAAATGTGGGAACACCAGCACGAAAAATTAAGGCCTTAGAACACCATTTGAGAAATGCACAATTTTCTTGTAGTTTTGGAATCACAAGGGAGTCAAAACGGTGTGATAACTCATTGTTCATGATGGGTTCCATTTTGGCAACATGATCTTGAATTGTGGAGATAATATCAAACGAATTCTCATCACCATCATCAAGAATATTCAATAGGGACTCAGCATCGCTTAGAGCAGAAAATGCATTATGCTCCCACTGCATATATTTCTGTAAAACATCTTCAAGCAAAAAACGCTCTTCCAAATATATCTTCAATAACTTTGATTCCGAAGCCAACTCCTACAAAGTTGCATCATGTTTACAATAGATAAGTCATAAACCACTCGTGTGAAACATCTAAAATAAACACAGTGAACATAGAAAATTAAAACCTTTAAGACATCAACTTTAAGCAAAGAACTTGCAACTGACGTCACAGAGAGATCAGAAACTAAATACGGTTTAGACTTCATAAGCCACGATTTTGCCATAGACAAAGCTTTCTTGACATCATCAAGAGAAGGGAAAAGTGCACAAATATCCTCTGACATCCTGAGTTAAACTGATGATCAGTTTCCAGCCATAAACATACTGATATTTACAGATGAGCCATTGCAGTATGATTTCATGTGCTTACCTTACAACGTCGTCGAAATCAGACATTTGGACCTCACAAGCCAGAATATGTTTTGCTTTTTCTTCCAAGCACACAGCTTGTGCAAGAACATCAGAAATCTTCTTGAACACCTTCTCATTCTCGATTTGTAGTCTGAATGACATCAGCATACATTTAATAAAAACAATCATAAAGACGTAACAAACTAACAATTAAAAAAGGCATCATGCTAAGAATTCATACTTGGTGGCCACATTCATTACTTGCTGAATAGATTCCATCGGCCATTTACTACGCAGCACCTGTAAAAGTGTAAAGGGAAACTTAAATAAAATAAAATAATTCAAGGATAAAGAATAGAAGAAAAACCATGCATTTTGATAAAGACACTGCCCTCCAACTATATTGCACGTAACAAATTAACTTATAATGAAGCACTAAACGAGTAAACAAAAATATGTGTCGATAAACTTATTTCCCTAACAGGTCAAACCAAGGCAAGCCTAAAAAACAAGCTAAAGAAAACAAGTAAATCAGGTCCAAAGTTGCTCAAAATTCACTTTTAAAGCGTAAAAGATCTTGTCTTTTCTCCAAAACACTGACTATTAATGAAATAGTATAATTCATATAATCGTATCTGTCACAATAATTACTTACACAAATTAAATAAATTTTAAAACAAGTGCCTCGGTACATTTTGACATTTACAAAAAACACCTGTTACCTAACTCACAGACTCGCCCATTTGCTAGTATAATAAAATGACACTCTACCTTCCAAGCTTCAACCCTGCAAGAAGCCTTCTTTAACTCCACATCAACAAGAAGCAACTCATCAACTACATCACATAATTAAAAACAAAAACAAAATGAACATATACCCGGATATCTTAAAACTATATCTGTAATATAAAGCATGTGAATTACGCATGATGCAGACCTTGAACTTTCAACAGCGATCCATCTTTCTCAAGGCAAATCAACTCATTCACAACATTTTCTTGATCCTCGCGCTCATGAATATCCTTCATAATGTTATTGAAATGTGAAATCCAGTCAAGTGTCTCACTCTGATATTGCTTCAAAAGTTTTAACTCGGGAACATTAACAGTAAAACCCTCATATTCTTGAATGAGCATTTCAAGGTTCTGCACATTATATATTACGTTCCGTATTAAAGAAAGTACTACAATAAATTTGTAATTATATAAACTAGCTGAATTACCAACCTTTAACGTTATAGAACCTCTCAGCATATCACTACACCGCGATTGACATAATTCAACTTGCCTTACAAAATCCAAAAACAATGGGACTTCAGGAACTTGGAGTTGAAGTTCCACAATCTAATAAGAGAAATTACAACGATATATACTAATCAAATATATGGAGACAATATAATTGAAAAACACCAAAAAGAAAAAAGAAAAAAAAAGAACTATATCATAGCCACCTTTGACTTCAAGTTTTTGATGTTATCAATCTCGATTATACCAGGAGATTTCTCTGAAATGCAGTTTCTTACAGAGTGTAGCCAGAGCTAAAGTTACAAATTACAAATAACAGATCAGATAACAATAAAACATCTAAAATTGGCTGATATGAGACAGAAGTAAACTAACCTTTACAGCTGTTAGTTTGGTCAATAGTTCCTCGCTTTCGTTTACATATATAGCAGAATCACACGCTTTCGAGTACAAGGTTTCCAAATCAACAATCTGATATGCCAAGAAGAGTAACCAAACAAAATGAAACAAATAACGCTCCAACTTTAAATTGTAAATTAAAAAAAACGGAACTTACAGAAACATTGAAGGGTATTGATAGAGCAGAAGAGATTTCTTGAATCAGCTCTTTTGCTTCTTCTTCATAACCCTATGAAGAAAAAGAACAATTGTTCAGGGACTAAGGAGTCGTCTTTTAAACATAATTAAGATTCTATTTACCTTTAACTTTAGATGTCCAGGTTCATTACAGGGCACAGGACTAACATTAAGCAAAATGGCCAAATCTTCCATATTTACCCTCTCCATTTCACAGTTATGGTGAGATGGCCACAACTCGATTTTTGAAAGACAATTTCTAACACCTTCTGCCCAATTTTGAGCTTGAACCAAGTTGTTCGCCACTTCTCTAACCTATTTTCAATCACACTATGATATAATGATGACTTTTCAACCAAATATCTAAATGGTAAGTAATCAGAGACTTTAATCTTACTGGGTCCATTTCAGAACCAGCCCAAAGAAACTGTTCGGCTTCTTTCAAGGCAAGGGAATACGCGTCAGTTGAATATGGCATCTGAAGAATTTTACAAGATCTCAGGAGCCATTCTTGAGCAAGTTGTGTAATTGTAACATGGGCACCTTTAACCTACGTATAATAATAAAAACACAGTCAAGTGGAATGTAGCATAATACTTTCACCAATATTGCAGTATGCAAACTTCTTTGAAAACATAATTTGAATTATGATCTTCATGATTTGAAAAACAGATAATTTTAGTTAGAATTCAAACCTTTTTCGATAAAAAGGTAGTCTCATTGGTACATGTCAGATGCTTTCTTGTGCTTCTCTTTTCAATCATATCAGAATTCTGTGGCTCCGTCTTAATTATTAATTCATTTAATTCTGCAAGTGTGTGACGATAAAGAAAATGGCGTTTGCAGGGCTTGCATTCGCACAGGTTTTCCCAATGCTGCGTGTATAATACAAATAATTAGTCTATACAGAATTAAGGGCCGATGGTCCCTCGATTATATATGCAGATATATATGGTAAATTACTAAATTAGGTTATCTCAATTTGGAATACTTAAAACACTTTACCTCAAGACAGACAAAAGCGGAAGGCCTGCAGCTGCAACCAACAGCCGACAGATACAAGAACTGCTGACATATGATGCATGTTGCATCCTACAAAACATTGTCCACAATTTTCACGAAATACGTAATTTTTGCTTGAGAATGTTAAAAACTATATTCAAAAGAAGAAAAAAACGACTCAGAAACCTCAAGTTACCTCTTCAAGACCAACATAATTTGGGTGCTTTCGAGGGGCCATGGGAGAAGAACGAATGATGCCATTTTTCCAAAGCCTTTCTCTCCAACTCTTTTCTTTATTGTACACACGAAGCAACTCGTTTTTCAAGTAAGGTAATGCATTGCTATCAAAATCATTCTGTAAATAGTAGGCAAAATATAATAAAAATAATAAGCATCTAGAACATGTCCACAAGACCTGAAGCTGAAATTGTTGCCATTTAAGCAAACAAAAAACACAAGATATCACAAAAAGAAAAGAAATGATAATATTGGAAGATAAATTATCGCCTCACAACATCATCAACATTTACACAAAAGTATAAAAATGATATTTAATCACACGATATAAGAGTACGGATTCATGTAACAAACTTCTGACCTTCCTTTGTTACCATAATTAGAAATATTAACAATAAACTAAAAATAAATATAAAAGATTTAGACCTGGACTACCACACAAAGCAGCTCTTCATGAGACAAGACAGCAGGTCTGCGATAATGCTGATAAAGTTCTGCCCCAAAACCACCATAAGGTAACCAATCAGCTGGTGCAAAATTGACAGCTTCTGCACAATTTAAACCTGCCAAAACCAGAAGATAATCATTAAATACAATTGCAAAGTATAAGATCTTTTATTGAAATAAATTTTATAGGGCATATTAGGCTCACCAAAGTTGAAACCTCCATGATAAGATCTAGGGAAGGTAATGACAAAATTCCCAGGTTCCTGGAAGAGGCATATGAAAAAATAAAGTTAAATACAACATAAGTTATGGAACAGGACCAACAGCATTGTACTGTTTGACATGTAATCCCCCAAAAAAACATATCTAAATATGTGAAGGGCCCATTCATAATGTATCAACACAATATATTAGTATTTATTAAGTTATTGTTTTTGCTTATCAAACCTGTAATACACTGTAAACTGGAACATTATGTTCTTGCAGGACAGATGGATTCAGCATAGTGACCAGCTGAAAAAGCAAGTCAGGTTGTGCATCAAACAAATCAGGAAGACTGTTCCGCATCACCTGCAGTATCATATCAATCCTCAAGGTCAAGCTTTCCCTTCGACATGGTCAAAACTTTATGTCAAGAATACAATTATTAGTTAAGCTACCTTCTGATTTATAAATAAAAATGAACATGAATTTATCATATGATATTACAGCCATAACACTAGTCCCATTATCAGTTTCGTAAACTACATGGCCATAAATAATCTACAAATCTTAAGCCATTACCAACTATATTCTCATGTGAAAGCTGAAAGCTCAAAGAAAATGACATTGTAAACTACCTTCTGATTTATAAATAACAATGTACAAAGATTCATCATATGTTATTACAGTCGTAACATTAGTCCCATTAACAGTTTCGTACATGGCCATAAATAATCTACATATCTTGAGCCAATACCCACTATAGAGGTGAAATGAGAAAGCTCAAAGAAAATGACACTGTGTTCTATTTCAATTTTTTGGTTCTTTCCCTGTTCTTCATGCTTTTCCCCGTAGCTTAAGTCATCACCCGTCATCTTTTTATTCCTCAGCAAACGTTATGAAATGAACTTATTTCAGTTCATATACCAATACTACCAATCGATGTACTTTAACTCCCATAATAAATAGTATCAAAATATTTTATCAGGTGTGGTGGTTTTAAGTGTGACTAACATGATGGCATGATGCTCTAGTAAATAGCACCAAAAACCTACTGCGAGGGTAATATAGTTATTGCACTGGACATGCCATGATACGCAGTAATGACCTACCTTCTCAAAAGCACCGGCTTCACTACCAGGGACACTATACCAACATTTGGGCTCTCCCCTGAAAGTATATGATAAAAATTAACATAACGAGATAAGTATATAATCAAATTCATATAAGCCATACAATGCAATCTATATGAAAGGATACCAGGTTAGAATGAGGGAACTACATTAAGATTACAACAACTTACATACCAGTGGTGATAATTCATAGAGTAGAAGCAATGGTCTTCAAAGTGCCAGCAAAAAGAAGAAAATAGCATCCCAATGTAAAGCCAAGGTACCATAACACCAGCAATATTATGATGAACAGCACGAAGCATTGACCCTTGTAATTTTGGCAAGTTATTAAGATTCCATGGGCTGGAACAATATTTATCCCATTCATCAACATCGATAGATGATGGCTTTTGATCATTTACACGGGGAAAACCACTACCGCAAACAAAAGTATCCAGATCACTGCCATAAATAACATCAACTTCACCAACAGATCCTTCCACTATTTCCCAAAACTTCTTTTCCAATTGTACCCTTGACGCAGATGTTGAACCAAACCATTTCTTCTTAGCCCTATCAGCCACACGCCTAAAAGCTTCCAATGACAGCTGTTTACCAGGAACAAAACCAAAGCTATCTTTCTCAGAGTTGAAGCATTCAGAGCAATACCAATTACCAGGTGGGACTCGTTTCAAAGGCGGCGATAAACAATAAATATGCCATCCCTTATTACACCTGTCACATAAAAGCATTACTTCTGCATGCAATCCACTTCTGCATTGTTCACATATCTGATCGTATGAATCTTGATCATCTACCTTAGGTGGCTTAACTTTCTCACCTTCTTCATTAATACGAACTTTCTTAGAACTTTGCTGCGCAGATTTTTTCTCGACTCGCAACCCTCTTTTGCAAGTCTTCTCTTTCACCTGATCTAACTTGTTATAATAACTTTCATAATCATACAAATTGTCATAATACAACTGAGACAACACATACTTTGAACATTCAGAAATCTTCCCACCCGACCTCACAAACCGAAAAACCTCCCCCCACTTCTTCTCCTTCACAACATTATCATAACCCCCATACCGTTTCACCCCATTAAACAGCTTGCACAAATCCAACTCCTTCCCTTCAAACACCACCTTCTTCCTCACAGCCTTTTTCCCACAATGCTCCTCCAAGAATCTATTATACTCCAACTCAAACGTCTTTGAGTTACAAGCCGGCGGCCGTGCTTGCAACTGATGTATAGCCTGCGTCTTCGTAGGAAACGTAAAAGCATCCAAATCTAGGGCAAAAGGGGGCTTCCAATTCTCAGGAGGAATAATCTTACAAATCCCATACTGTTCAGCCTCCGGCCTTATTTTGTAAATATAAGCCAACGGATCCTTAAATTCCTCCTCACTAGGGTAATAAACAGGTGCAGGTGGTATCGTTAACGATGAGCATGATGTTAACACAATTGATCCTTGCCCTAAAACCCTCTTTTCTGCAGCCCTAGGTCTACTTTTCCCCATTTAATCAATCTTCACACCACAGAAAACATGAACAACAACCAAATCAACTCAAATCAATCCATACACACAATACAAAACCAACACAGCATACAACAATCAAATTCAACAACAGTTTGTAACCTATGAAGTATATTTCAGTGGATTTGTGAAGTTACCTTTTGCTTATGAGGAAGAGTGTATCGTTATGGTTGTGATTGAGAGTGATATTACAGTGTGAATCGATGATTTACGATGGAGTCGGTGCGTTTTTCGCTTCGTTGATAGGCAGTTTGCTCGTTGGTTGTAGCCTAGGTTTGCGGTAAACTGAGATTTTGAGTTGAGACTGAAAGTTGAGGTTATTTACCAAACAGCCATCGGGTGCCTTTGTATTGTTGGTTCCGGGGGGCGGTGTGGTTCTACGGTATCTATCGTACTGATATTTTAGTATTAACAAATTGGTTATTATTTTTTTTGTTTTTCGAATATTAAATGTTATATGTCATAAATTTGTTATGATTCGTAGTAACTAGTATTAATCCTCACGTTACAATGTAAAACTGTGACAGATAGTATCAATGTCACACTATTGTCAACGATCACAGAAAAACTAGTATTAAAAGGGAGAGTAAAAACGAAAAAACAAATATAAAACCAAACAAGACGTAAAGACGTTGAACTACGTGCACGAAACGTAAAACATAAAAAACAATAACTAAGACGATTTAAGGTCCATGTGTTGCATCGACACGGTTAAATAGTAAATAATAGGTGTGAAAACGTTTAACCACACATGTACGTTGCATCGTATAACTCGTAAACTTTAACGTAAAAAGGAAAATATGTTTAAAAAATGATAAGTATTGAAAACAAAAGTTGATAGAGAAAAAAATATTATGGTTAAATTATGAAATATATGAATGTATTGTAGTTAAAAGTAAGATATTTAAAAGATGAAGAAATAAACCAAGAAATACAACTCATAAAACACAATTTACAACCCATAAAGCATGTAAAAGTTGATAGTATATAATTATTGTATTATGTGCTTGTGTGGCTTATTGTTGTTTGTAAATTTATATATATATAGATATATATATATATATATATGTATATATATATGTATATATATATACATATATATATGTATATATATGTATACATATATATAGATATATATATGTATATATATGTATATATGTATATATATATATAAATATATATAAATATATATAAATATATGTATATATATAGGGTAATGCTCTTTTTAGAACATTTGTTTTTGTAATAACCTTTTAACTAATTGTGATCCATTGATTTCTTTTTATCTTTTCAATCTAAAGGCCCATAATTAATTAAAATATTGTATTTATGTCAAGACTCGTTTTATAACATTGGAGGGTAAATGAGTAATTTTATCACCTCATCCAGTGATCTACAACCTCCTATTAGCCCATTTTTGTAAGCATTACAGAAAACATACGTCAAATCATCATCACCTTATTTTTTTAAATACATCAAACCATCATCTTCTTTCTTTTCTCTGAAACCACTTTCATTCAAAAACACTCTTCTTCTTCACTTCTTAGAAAAAATTTAAAAAATCATTAGTTTGATGTTGTATTATACAAAGAAACTTTGAAAGAGTGAGGTCTTTCTCCTTCAATTAGTCATTGAACGAAGAAACACACACTAGCTTCACTTACATGTTCCAATTTCTATTTGTTGTCGAACCACCATTTTTGGTTGTGCCCTCCTTGCTGATTAAACATGGGTGTATTACCCTTCTAGCCGTTGCCATACATGTGTTTTTTAGCTCTGGTCTGTTATGAAGCAAGATTTGTTGTTCTTCAAAATCGAACTGTGGTTCGTTCGATGGTGATTTTTAGCTCAAATATTTTACAATAAACTAATATATTTTAATATTTTTGTAGATCAGGATGTGGCACATGAGATTGAATGAGTATATAAAAGCTAATGAGATTATAAAAAATGCCCAACCTTTATCCTAGGACTAACATAAGAGGATGAAAAGAAACTCAATAAAGAAAACCATAGACAACTTCAAGAATTAAAAAGGTGGGTTTAATGAAATAAAGAGTTAGTGTGATATGATAATATGTTAGTGTAGTGTAGTATTATGTTATGTTACTGTAGTTTAAATTTTATGTTACAATATTGTAGTTTTATTTTAAAATAAACTTTTGTTTTATATTAATAAGTTTACTTAACATGAGAAAGAAGTGAAATGCAATTTAAGTGAACTCGAAAAGAAATTATTGTGTTATATTAATGTAGTTTAATATTATGATGAATTATAGTAGTTTTAATTGTATGTAGAGTTAGGTGGTGTAGCGATAGTGTGATATTAGTTGCATCAATGTAATTTTTATAATTGACAATGATTTTGGTTGAGTCTAAAGTGAGATGAAACTGGTGCATTATGATAACTTGTAATGTATAAAAATGTTAATGTAATATCATTGTAATTAGATGTAAAAAAGATAATGTAATGTAATGTAATAACTTAATGTAACTAAAGTTATGCTAGTGATACAACTTATATGTTTTGTTAATGCAACAAATAAATTAGTGTAGTTAAATTACATTAATTACAACACTCAGCAAGTTGTAACTAGTAGTCATCACTCACATTTTATTACAAAATAACATATCTAATATTACTTAAAATCAAGTTATAGTAGTTAAATGACTTATGGTAGATTACATTACGCTTAATTATTTTATCTTGTGTTACTTACACTATATTACATCACCCTAACTGAAAATTTATATACCGTAGGTCAGTTGACATCAACCATTAGATAAATGTAAATTGCTTAAATTACATTAACTGCTATACATTTTAATATAAATGTAATTTAATTGTAATATGCTATATTAAGATCACATGTATTGTAATGCCATTGTAATGTGATATAAATACTACAACATAATATAATAAATTAATGCAACTAAAGTAATGTCGGTAACATAACTTATATTTTTGTTAATGTAATAAATATAGTAGTTTATTTAATTACATTACTTACAACATTCATATGTTGTAGTTAGGATTAAATACTTACGAATTATAAAGAGGTTCTATTATATGAAAAAAATATATGTATATCATGTTTTCATTAACATCAAAATAATAAAATGTTTGGCAGTGTAAATTAATGTAATAATATATAATAAAAAAATAATTAAATTGGATCAACGTCATCGTCTTTCGTAATCTTCATTTTATTACAAACTCCACACGAATCCATCGTATTTTCGCATTGTTACACATCATCATTAGCCACCATAGATGTATGTCATTATAATATGATGTAAAATACTGTAAATAATACAATAACTTAAGGTATTGTAATAACTTAATAAAATTTTAGTGTGTATATTGTATTTTCGTTAACATTAAAATAATGTAATGTTAGTGGCTAGCAATGTAATTTGATGTAAGAACTAAGAGCACTTTGCATCTATTATGATTAATTATCATCAACCATAACAAAAATGTTATATTACTTACATTGCATCACATTAAGATTAAAATTTAATATACATGTAATTTGATAACATATAATGTACATAAATGTAATGTCAATGTGACGTGAGATAAAGCGCTATAATGTAATGTAATAACTTAATATATCTAAAGTTACATTAGCATCACAACTTCTATTCTTTAGTAGTGTAGCAAATACATTATTTGTATAGTTATATAACATTACTTAAAACATTCTCATGTTATAATTAGTAGTAAATGTTTACATATTATTGCAAAAACAAAAAAAAAAAATAATAAATATAAGAAGCCTTATATGATACATCAAGTTACCTTGATTACATCGACTTACATGAAAAAAAGTTACTATGGATTGTTAAAAGCTTACTTGAAAAAAACATAAACTAAAAACACAATATTGTTAGCACATGTAACCTTCACATATTTACGAAAGAAAAACTTTAACAAAAATTCTAAAAGATCATATCACTAAAATGTACAATAAAATGAATGGTACATGATACAACATATTAGCCTTACATTGGATTATCACACTAGATTACTTGAAAAGTTACCATGGATTATTAAATGTCTACTTAAAAAATCATAAACTAACTACACAGATTCATTAGAACATGAAACCCTTCATAAATATTTTACAAAAAACAAGCTTTCTTCCAAATTATATATACTACAAAATGCAAGTTAACGATGCTAGCAAACGCCAGGAATGATGTGCTACGACGGCAACGTCAAAACTGCTAAACAAAGTCATTTCATAACGACAACCGCCAAAGAACACCGTCAAACATTAGTTTCAAACATTAACCGCACCATCACCGGAATTATTAACACCATCGTCACCGAAAGTAGTAACCGTCGCAACACCGCCAAAAGTATTACCCGCTTTATCGCCAGATGTCGTCGCAACACGTTCATTGGATATTCATCATTCGGTTAAACCTGCACTTCAGACACGTTGATTCAATGCTTCGATTGGTAGAAAGAAGGAGACAAAAAGAAGTAAATGGAGTATAAATTGCCAAAGCGAACCATCGGTTAAAAATGAAATCTAATGTGAGGGGAGTGATGGACGGTTTGTATGTGAAAGTAGATTGAAAATAAATAAGTCAAATCAAAATATTAACAAATATTTTATCCAGTTGTATATTAAATGGTGTTGTAACTTGAAAGCTAACAGTTTTATTTATTTGATTTTTTATATATTTATCAAACTCATTTCTTTCAAATGTAACATATAATTTCCTAGTCAACGATTTTTTTCTTGAATTTTTTTTTCATTTAAAAAATAAAATAAATATTTTAAAACTGCCTATTTTTTCATCTAAATATGAGGTTTTTCATCTTTTTTATTTTCTAGGTTTTTTCTCTAAATATTATTTCACAATCTCTTCGTTTAATGAAAATTATAGTTATTTGGAATAAAAAAGTAGATACTAACTTTACTATTTTAAAGTTTTAACACATTACGTGAATAAAAAATATTTGTATATTATTGAAATATTAAGTGTATATCGAAATATAAAATCAAAGGCTATGATATAGTCAGATACATTTTAATATTGCACTAGGAACAAATAAAACACACATTTTATAATTTCATAAATTAGTATATAATACATTTATATTCATTAGTTGATTATATTTTTTATTTTTTATATTCATGTCAATGTTTTCTTTGATTCTCTAGTTATATATAATAACACCAAATTATTAATAAAATAATAGTAATGATATTATAGTTTCCGTTGCAATGCACGACAATACCAACTAATATAATAATATAATACAACAAAAGATTTTATAAAATTTGGAAGAAGAATGATTTGTGTTAAATGTAAATAAAATCTTTTTTATTCTTTGAAACTATAGAAATAAAGTGATATGATATCTCGTTTTTGATAAAAAGAAAAAATTACATGTTGTTAGGAAATGTGAATGATCAAATCAAATTATAGTAATAAAAAATGATATAAGTTTCAAAAAAATATAAACACTTACCGAATATGTAACCTATAAAATGATATAAATGTTTTTCAAGATTCTTTTTTTAATGCTGATGTGGCGTGCTTTAATTAGCTAATATAGTTAAATAGTTCTTACATTTGGTTAACATATAAACCCAATCCTATATGTATATATATGGTCGTAAAATAACAATTTCATTTCATCTCAACCGATTATACCCATGTTCTTTTAATCTCGTTTGTCCAAACAAGACGGTTGTTGCCTAGTGTAACGGCTATCATGGTTGGTCCGATATTCTCTCCCCGCGTACCTTTGTCTACGTGGATTTGCTAATTCCCTGTCCACGCCGCCTTCATGCGTCTACGTATGTCGCCTTTGTCTTGGGAGAGAGCATCGCTGAAGATCGATGCCCTAGGTCTCTTAATCACCAACTCCCCAAAATCTTTTTCAAGAATCTTGAGTTCCATCTCGTTAAATTGATTGTCGTTATTTGTTTTACTTAAAACATATGAATTTATTAATTAAATTTAGTATAAATCCACTAATTAATTATTTTATCAGTTTAGCATAATCTAATCCTTGATTTTTATTTTTTAATAATAACCGACTCTTTACCTTCGTTTTGCCCAAATTATATCATTTGAACTATATATTTACACTACAAACACAGAAATCACCACTTCCTTATTGCTAATTATCGACCTAAATACACCATATCTATTCTATTACAACCAGCAAAGTAAACAAAACATATGGATAACATCTATGAATCTATGAATTAACATATAATTTGGAAAATCAAGCAACCAGTGAGGACGTTGTGGGGTTAGAAATCAGAGCAGCGACCATTACGTTCCCAATCACCGTAACGAGTGGGCTCGGGGCCTCTCGGACCACCAACCTCACCCGTCTCCTTGTTCACATCGGCTTCATCGTCGTCGGTTTCTTCACCCTTTTCGATCTTATCTTCTTCGTTGACGGTTTCTTCAGGTGGATCTTGAGGCTTTTCAGTCGATTTGGAGAAGCTCGAGATCTCCGATCGCAGGGCGGAGATGATGATGGTAGTCGTACGCGTCGGCGGATGTGAGAATAGGCGGTTTAGGTTTGACATTTTCATTTATTGGTTGCAAAGAATTGTGGGTTAGATGAAAGTATATAGTAATGGATGCCAGCTAAAAGAACAATGGTGGGATCTTATCCCACTAGCCCATTTGATGGAGTTTTTATTTTCTACTTTTATGTATCAAAAGTTTTGAGTTTAGACCGTACCGGGTAGTTAGACCGGGTTTTAAATTATTATATATATAATGTTTAAAAATCAAGTTGAATGAATAGAGGGTTTGTGGAGTGTGTTTATTTGGTCACATGAGTTTTGAGATTTTTCATTTTTGTCTCTCCCTCTCAAACAATATTAATAATATATGATATTTTGATGATTTGTATAGAGAGAGAAAATAGGTTTATGGGGGAGTGGAGCTCTGGTGGGCGTTGTCGGCGGTTGCCACCGATCTACTCGATGATAGCATTCACGCGGCGTCGACGGTCTTCTCTAGGTGGGTCTTGACCATCAGGGCGTCAGACTCTCTCTGACTTTGGTTCTAGGGATCCAGTGGTGGTTGTCGTGTTTGAGGGGGGTTCTAGGGCTCCAGCCGTGGATTTCGTGTTCAAGGGGGGCTTTTGGGTTCCCAAATTTGGCTGGTAATCGTGGCGTCTGGTGTTGGGTAGGTGGTCGTGGAGATGCAGCCGATTGCATGTCTAGCAAGCGTTTTCGGTTGTTCCCTTTGCTGGATTCCGTCTTCCACCGGCCGATTATCTCGATGATGGTCGGCATTTCTTCACTTGAGGCTTACTATTGTCGGTTTACCTTTTGTTTCTTTTTGTACTATTCATCTGTGATTTCGGATGTGATGTAGCTCTTCTATTTGGCGTCGTAACGTATGTTACAACCATGGTAGAGATCTAAGTGTGACATTCGTCATTTTCGACTAGCTTTGTATTTGTTATCCTGTATTGTAAACCTGACTCGTTCTGGTCTTCGGATCTTTGAATATTAATAAAATGATGGATTTTATGTTGTAATCATGTTTCATACTTGTCGTGGCGTGACCCACAGTTCGTTTCAGCAAAATCATTTTTTTAACGTTTTCGGTTCGTTTAAGATCCGGACTTGTATTTTAACCATCCAAACCAACCAAGACCTAACCCATAACTATTATAGAACCCTCCAAACATGTAGATAACTGGTCATAATTTATTTAAATTAAAATTTATTTTAAATAAAAGAATTAAAGTGCACCCTTTTACCCACCGGACAAACGCATTACTCATTTCCTCAAATCCTAATCTTTCCCTATAAATACCACTCATTCTCAACCATTTCACCTGCATATTTTCATCTTCTTCTCCCAAAAGTTTTGATCTTGTAAGTTGTTATAGCTAGTTTTACTTAAGTTTGACTTTAAAAAGTCAACGGAACCGAATCTTGCATTTCAAATCATTTCGGGTATGAAATTTTGGTTATTTTCAGTTTTTCTAAGTTATTTTATGTTCACAAAATCATTTTCATCTTTATTTAAGTCTTGTGGGCATTCAAACTCATATTTATGCATTTTAGACCCGTTTGGGTCGTTTTCGGGAAGTTTACTCGCTTAACTTTTTTGTTTGAGTTTAGATCTGGAAGTTTTACCTTATTTTTAGTTCAATGGTTTTGGACATGTGGTAACCATCCTCGGGTTCATGCCGAGTCAAAGACCGAACCAAACCGAACGCTCGTTTAAGCACTTTAAATAACTTTTAAGTGACCATGTTACATCAAACACTTT
>BJCM01200724.1:0-33624 GCA_018326385.1 Flaveria bidentis
AGAATTTTCAATATATAAAATTATATTAAAAAATAAAAAAACATGTTAATTATGAAAAAATAAAAAAAAAGTGCCTAAAATTTACGTCAACGTTTTATACCAGCATCAAAAGATAAAAAAATATTTTCAAACTGAATCCAAAAGTATAACATGCTAAAAAATATGTTATAACTTTTAATTTGTATAACATATAAAAAAGAGTGATCTGATTGGAACATTTTTAAAACTTGAGTTACTTAATTGGAACACTTTTTAAAGTTGGTTACCATTTTACAAAGTTACCCCTTTATATAATATATTGTTACAGAACTAATAATATAATTATAATTATGATAAAAAATCACAATAATATACATTTTGCTTTACATATCCATAAGTTTAAAACAAATAGAAAAAAGTACCTATCAATAAGTTCCCAGTTCAAGAAAGCGTCTTTGGGCCCATGGGCCTCTGACTCGGTCAACCGGGTCCCACCAAAGAAGGGTGCCAACAAAACATAACCCCTAACCCGAACCGGTTCCAGGCTTTTCGAGCCGGCCCGTAACCGAACCGCCATATTATGAGCAATATTTCCACCAGCCGAGTCACCAGACACGAACACACGGCTAAAGTCAGCCGAGTCGACAAGCCATTGATCCGGCTTAGCTGCCACAGCCTGCCCCTGGAGCCACTTCATTGAGGCGAACCCATCCTCCACCGCCAACGGGAGGCGGTTCTCAGGGGCAAGCCGATAGTCAGGAGCCACAACCACGGCTTGAAGAGCTAGCGCGAGCTTAAAACAATAGTTTTGGCAGTTGGGCCATGTTCTCGACCCAATGCAAAATCCACCTCCATGGATGTAATAAAAAACCTGCAGTTTTTTAGCCACATGTACTGCCGGTTTATACATCCTTAGGTGGAGGTTATTGCATTGGTCAAACATGACATCTTTCCACAGAACCGAGCCGTCATCAAGTACCGGGACTTGAAAGCTCGGTTCGGTGGACCGCCATATCGAGCCATCGTTGTAGACTTTGAGCACCCCTCGACAGTCATCGACTTCGTAACGCGCCATTTGTGTCATGATTGGAGTAGGAAGATGGTGGGTTTGCTTTAAAGAACAATGATGGAGGTATAAAGAACAAGAAGAAAGACAATACAAGATGGTTTTGATCCTGTATATTTGTGTTTGTCACTTACCGATGATGTACTCATTCTTGATTTCATGACAAAAGTGAAAAGCTCATCAAGCCGGCCATTTTTGTTTTTTAATGCCCAAAAAACAAATTTTGAATCAACTCTTCTAACTTTATTTACACCCACAGAAAAACGATTCACTTGAGTAGTTTTAACAACGGGTTACTAGTTGGACTGGTTGGACTGGTTGGACTGGTTAAATTGATGAAAAGATAAAGTGTATGTATAGTTTTCTAATTATTAATAACATTATCTAATTTTTAAAACCGATCAATGCAATGTATGCTTAAAGGCAGGTTGATGAGCCGTCTCATTATGAAAAATCAGTGTGTACTAAAGAAGTCAACATGATAAAAGATGCATGCCATTTGTTCATATAGAATGTTTTTACGATCGGATCGGACCAACAAAATCACACGCTTGAAATGTCTCGTTAACCTTTTAAATCATTTACGTATAAAACCGGCTTGTCAAATGAATGAACCAGACTAGTTAAACCAAACTTTAAGGTTCTTATTTCTGTCTTTATATATATTCTTTTTAAAAACTCATTTACTATTTAAATGTAATACTTCAACTTCAAATTTTAAATATAGTTCAACTCATTTAAGTGTTTATAAGCAATACAATGTTTATAACATCATCCGGTTCTTAGTTATGATTTAACCGATTTGATATCCGGTCTGGTTTCCGGTTACGAAAGCATCACCCCTGTGTCCCAATAAATGGTTCCAAATTTGCTACACACTAATTTCTTGACAAACTTTAAGTAAGCAATCCCAAACACATTGACTTTTTTGCTGGTCAACAATCAAACAGTCAACAGACATCTTCCATTGACCATTTAACTTTAGGTCAATCAACTTCCAAAACAAAATGACAACTAAAAAACGAGTCCATTAAGAAAAAAAACAAACAAGACAATGTTACAAATAGTCAAATACCATCTTTCCATTTGCCAAAACAATATACAAAAAACAAAACATTCTATCTACTATTTATAAACTTGCATATATAAAATATAAGTAAAGGAAGAAAAAAAACCCGCTACAAGTAACAAGTCAGCCGCGGTCCGTAACATCAACCAGACGAAAACCACCACCGACACCTGCAGCCCGTTCATGTTTCAAGCTGCGGGTCAGTTTTAACCAACATCTTAAACCATAACCCAAAGGGCAGGGGAAGGAACCGTGTCTCATCTAAACCAATGTTAAACCGATTAATGACCCCGTTTTTGCTTATTCGCCTTCCAGAAGGTTAAAATGTGACCTGAAAATAAACCTACTTATTGTTTTTGGTGCATTTTTGAAACTTATACCTCTACATTGAACCAAAGTTCAAATTCTCCCATTTGAAAGGTGCAACCAGACCGATATCCGGGGCCCCACGAAGGAAAAGACACACGCATACACACACAGCGGCTATAGCGAGCATTGAGTGTATATAAGGGCGGTGAAGTAGCCCTTGTGAGCCCGGGACCCGCCTGGGGAAATTTGCAGCCACGTGTGCACATTTTAAACAGGTTTTTGGTTCTGTGGGGTCTCTTATTCTGAAACTTAGCTCTTGGTGGTTGTGGGTTCTTGTTTGGAGTTCTATTTCGTTTGGTATCCGTACTGATATTTGGTTGGCTATTCTGTCTGCAAGCTTACCAGCCACTAGTGTGTTGTATGAGTTGTTATTCCTCATTGACGCGTATGCAAATGGAGACAGCCCGTTTGCATCTAATGAAGAGTTCCAGCTCAACAGCCCGATCTGCAGAGGTCAAAACGATCAACAAGCATCAGTTGTGAACTAATGAGTAGATTTGGTGTGAGTCAGGTTGGGTTGACCCCAAAAAAGGTCCAGATTTACAATAGATAAATAAGTTGTCAAATATGATTACAGAAAAACATTATTAGAATAATCAAATAACTCTTTGATGAAATGATTCAAGAGGTTTTATGCATTTTAGTTGCACCTCTAGCAACTTTTATCCCATTTGACCTATTGCCTTTTTTGCTATCTTATATTTATACATTTTACACGTAACATAACACCAATTTAGCTATTTACTTTTGTATTATCCATTTGACAACCATAAATACAATATGTAATGCTGAGATCTTTTTTTAAAACGTCTTCTAAAAAGACGAGATCTTTCTTAGAAAGATGAGATCTTTTTAGAGAAATGACATTTCTTTTACTAAATACTAAAATAAATACCAAGGTATATGAGATAATGCTGGTATACCTCTTGCGGGTCATTTGTCAAAGCATCAACTAAATCATCTGAATTAGATGTGCAAGCCGCCAAATGCAATGGTGTGATGCCGCCAGGTCCTGCTAGGTTTGGCGGGAAAACATACTTTCTAGAAGTAGTTTGTGAATCTTGCACTGAATAATGTATGAGTAAATCAACCATATTCTTGCACCTTCTTTTAACAGCCCTGTTTAAAAGGTTAATCTCATGTAGCATCTCCAGTGATGCCGACTCATCTGTAATACCCGAGCTTTTATAAAGTAGAATTCCCAAAAGGGTTTTCACCAAAGCAACAAAATCTCTTTCTACTGAGAATACAAGCAAGAATTTGAATCTAGTGAGGCTATAACCGGAAAATCCTTCTTTTTTCTGGAATAGCCATCCGAGCTCATTCAAGAAGTGCAAGTTTTCTTTAATTGACTTTGTTTGACCGTTTATAAACTCAGCCTCGAGATGCCTCAATTCTTGGCAAAGAGTAGCATCAGCTATGATTATAGGAAAACTGGTACCTCTTAACCCGTTCTCTATCTGTTCATAGAATTCAAAATTCAATCTTTTGAGAAACTAAGATTCAAAAAGGTGGCCAATTATTTTCACAAACTATAGCAAAAATATTTTATTTCTTTTACAAACTACAGCAACATAATTTCAGTTTTTTCACCAATAACTGGAATGGGTTGGGCAATGGTGGGTAAAAATACGACAATATATTGCTATTCCTGAATATTTTTAAAAAAAGTTGCTATTATTAGTTATTACTAATAAAAGTGTGCAAGTATGTTGCTATTTGCATGATTATCCCAATTATTAAGTACTAAAACATTAGATATGGTTACAATACAATTCTATGACAATTATAACCTCGACTTTGAAGCGGCTTAGGAACTTGTATGATTAGAAATACAAGTGGGGGCAACCTTTTAAACTGTATTCACTAGTTCCCTTACCTAACTTTTTAATTTGGTCTGTTAGGGAAAAAAAGAAGAAAAGATAACTCAAATTGATCCATTATAGTTACGGAGGTCAAAACTGAAACCTCAAGAAAAAATTATATACCTCTATGAAACATCGACCAAGCGTACTAGGAGCACAAACTTTGAAGCTGCATGTGCTTATTTCCTCATATGTAGATTCTTGATTGGCTGATTTTGTTGCTTCTTCCAATGTATATCCATCAGCATGTGTGCAATAGATTCTGCAACAATAACATAACATGAATATCCAGTATCCCATCTCTTTATGAACGAAAAAGATAAATACTATAACATACATATAGGGAAAGAAATACACACTTGGTGCCAGGTGTCCTTAGATTTCGACCTCTAAGGACAAGAGATGTCTCCTTTCCAGCCACAACAGCCAAAGGAGTGATGGATATTAACTGAGGGGAACTCCATGTTTTCACAGATTTAAACAAATAGACCTTCCCTGAAATATTGTAATATACAACAAATGTGATTTAAATGAAAAACAAAAGCTGGAAGTGAGAATTTTTACCCGTATTTGAGTAAAAATTTCTCTAACAAGTCGAATGAGCAATTTAAAAAAAATCAACTAAAAAGGAAGATGAGTCCAACGTTGCAACAAGTGAATTCTGATGCTTACAAATTACATTCTCCTAGATTGTTATGAAAAAATACTCAATTTCAATAAAGAAATACTTAACTATTTATAAAAACTATATTGAATACATTAACTATTTGTCAAAGTTCAAAAATGAAAATATAAGTGCTAGTAAGAAAACTTATTATTATATCAATAATATAGTTTTTGGGATTTTGTAATATTATCATATATATAAATTATTTATGACTTTCAAAAAATGACAAAAAGATGTTAGTGGGTAAACCTACCCGACCCACCCCTTTTAGCCCATACTTAAAAGTTTCTTTAATGAGGTAACTTACCAAGAGCAATACCAATATTATTTTTAAATTTGCAATACCAACGTCAATGTCGCAAGTAGGGGTGTTCATTGGGTCGGTTTTGAGTTATTCAAATTTAAAAGTTTTAAAACTAAATACGATATAACTGAATCCAATTGAAAGTTGAAAAACATATTTGGATTAGGAATTTGAAAACCATATTCAAATTCGAATTCGAATTCGAATTCGGGTTGATCCCAATAACCTGACTTAGGAAATAATATATACAATAATAATAATTAATAAATAAATATATACAGACCCGATTTGCATATTCAAAAACGCAAATTCAAATTCACTATTCAAATTTGATTGGAATAAAATTTCGGGTTTTCCGAATCCAACTCGGATAATGAATACCCTTATTTGCCTGAAAATGATTTAATATGTTAACTGTTATATAAGTAAAAGATAAGACAATAAATGACTAACCATCTTTATGTGATGCTATTTGCTTCTCAGTATGTGCTAAGAACCTTCCGGTTCCCCAAAAATCAGCGCCGGAATCTCGCAAAAGAGAATTGATGTACTGAAGAAAGTCTCCTTCAAGCTGCAACAAGAAAAAAGATTGCAAATACTCAGTAAGGCATATACGAAGAAAAAGTTTATTGCTTCAATAATTAACTTACTTGATCCCAAGAAGACGATGGCATGGATAAATAAATTGAAAGAACTATACATCCTGGTCTTATGTATCCTTCCATCTCGGATGGACTCTGAGAAAGCCAATTATAGACCTGAAAATTAAGAAATCAAAACCAAGTTACTTAATAAGATAATCAGCTGTAATAAACACAAGTTTTAAAAAATAGTGGTTGTAATGTTGTATGTCTTTATGTTAAATCGTTAAAATCAAATGATCAGAAATCAAGTGTGTAAACTCTTATTATTTGTAAAATTAACATAGAAGGAATAACCAAAACGGACATTACTATGAAGAAAATGTTTCATTTCGTTGAATGGGAGTAAACGTCTCCAGTTGGGTTAAAGACAAGATTAAATAGGTAATTTTACGAGAAGATATGTACACAACACAATTTGATTTATAAACAAAAGGATTGTATGAGTCCGACATATTTACCCTGTGACAGGGTAAACTTGTCAAATCCGATATTTTCCTTTTGTACAAAATTAAATAGCTTTGTGTATAAAGCACCTCTGAATCTAATTAAGCCCTTACATAATCAATTATGTTACAGCTGGTATAAACTTTGACCCCTTAAATAAACAGATAATCAGAAGCAGGATTATTAATGCAACAGTAAAACAAGTTATGGTGATATCAAATCACAATTATCAGAAAATCAGTTACAAAAGGCAAGTATTGATTCACCTGTGTACGCAGTGAACCAGGCAAATGACTTGGATCCTTGTCAAACAGTTTAAACAATATCCGTCCGGTGCGATCCTAAAACATACCAAAATATTTTAAATCACATATACACAAAATATGGAAGGAAAAAAAAAACCTTCTAAGAATATCATATGAGTAACAACCTGAGGATCAGAATTCAAACTGGAAGGTGACTGGTCTGATGATGAGGATGTATATCCAACTCGGTAAGGTGAACTCTGAATAGAAAGGTTATCAGTGCCACCATTCGGCCCACCAAAAAGCTCGAGAGACATGGCCGTGCCTCCACTATGACCGCCACCGCTAGCTTTAACATTTACAGTAACCTCGCCACTTGTTGACAAACTCTCAGGCTTTGATCTCTCTCTAGAAGGTTTTGGCGGGAAAAACCTCTGCACGACAGGTGGCGAAGATGATGGTGAGTGTTCTTCAGTTGGATTACTACTGTCAGATGAAAAATATTTCCTGCTTGATGGCAATTTTGGCAGGCTATCATTTTCAGGTGAAGAACTAAATAACTGTAACTGTAGCTGTAAGTTAACCGGCGTGTCAAGAACTTGACAATCTGAATCTTCACCACGAGACTGAAAACTAGTACTACTTCTTTCTCCAGAAAGAACCTCAGCCACTGGTTTCAGACCCATGGTTTGGTCAGGGTACCCAGATTTAGATTTATCAGCCTCGAGCCCGAGGATTCTTTTTTGGGATAACGATTCAGTGCCAGAAAGAACACCAAGAAAGTCCATGGTTGATGAACCAGTTTTTCTGTTGACTTTTTGACTCTCAGAAGATGGTTTATCTTGGTCAACATTAGTCGAGTTTCCGGGAACTGGCGGGATAGGTGAAGAGTTTATTTTGTTAAGAATTTGCATGAGTTGGTCTTTGTTTAATAGTGGTGAAGAATTCCTGGTTACGTCGTCGATGTTTCCTGATATGTAACGAACCATAAATATCAGGTGCTCAAGCTTTAATACATTAGATAAAAAGAAGGAACAGAGAGGGGATCTATTAGTAATAATACCTTGGGCACGAGTTAAAACAGTTAGTAAATTAACAATATCCATATTTCCGTTGCTATTTTTATTTTCATTTCCAGGGAGTAATAAATTTGAAGCAACATCGTCTGGTTGAGTTTTTCTTCTTCGCCTATTGTGGCCAGCTAGCCTACGCCTACAGCTCCGTTTTCCCTCATCAAACTCGGAAAGAGGGTGAAACCTAAAATGAAATATTGCAAATAAAATTAGTTAAAAACTATATATGGCTCATGTATCAATTCATTACCATGTCACAAATTACCCTGAAAAAAAGCAAAGATGCAAGCTATACATCTAAGACAACATAGGGAATGTTTATACGCGTGTTTTGAATGTGATTATGTGATACTGAATGATCATAATCAGACGGTAGAAGGAAGTGTTTTGTTATGTTGTGTTTCTTAAAGTTCTAATAGTTAGTAACCATATGATTGGATGTTTGAAAAATTTTGTTGTTTGAGGAGTTAATAAATTATATAACCAAAAATGAGGAATGCTTTGTGAAACAGACGTAGAAGTCATTCAATTTTAGGTTAAAAGAAAGTTATGAAGTTGATTATTGGAACCCTAAACATTCACATAACTGAAACCAGCATATCAGAACTACAAAACACATATTCAAACATCCCCTTACAAGTAAAGATGCAACTGTAAATTTTAATATTAACTACTCAATGAATGACAAAAATATGGCTATTGGAAATCTAATTGTAAATTAAGACATTAAACCACAAACCTGCTGCACTGTTGACAAAATCTTTGCATTTGTTTTCCAACCAAGGCCTTTCCAGCTTTACTATGAACCTCACAAACCTTGTGGCGGCGATGATAATCTTTAGCAGCTGATAGATCTTCCTTGCAGCTGTCAACTTGACACATTGGATAATTGGCACCACCACCCCCACTGCCTGGCGATCCAGATCGGACCCTCTTATTAGGCCTTGTGACCACCTCCTCACTGGAGACCAAACCACCTCCACCGAGTTTTAACAAGAGCCCTGCATCTTCTTCTACTTGACCAACTGGGCTCTTCTTTAAAACATCAGAATTAACAGTATGATTAACAAACTGATGTTGTTGTTGTTGTTGCTGCTGCTGCTTTTCTTGTTCTCTAGAAATCTCCATCATATCCAAGGGTTTAGCCACAAGCCTTGAACTATCCCATTCCCAATTCATAGGGTTCCAACTGTTTCTAAACTCGTCTAAACTTGGAATCAACCTCTGAAAATACTGCTGATGCTGCTGTTGCATAAAGTTCGAGTCTTGAAACGGCAAGCTGCGTTTCTTCGCCATCGGATTGGCGTCGGGAAATCGTCCTGCACCGATCGTGTTGTACATATACAAAGGAGGAGCTACTTGAGTACCAACCTCTTCCATTTCTCCACCAAAATTAAGTACCCAAATTCCTACAAAAATCAAACTTTTTTCAGAATCACTTTATAAACACAAAAATTAACAAAAACCCTGTTTTGATCCAATTCAACTCCCCTCATTAATTTCACAAAACGAATCAAATCCTTCATCGTTGACTTTTCCAATAACAAAAAAACCTTGTTTTTCCAAGATTTTCAAGGGTTTTACACAATAACCCTAAAGCTACATACCCATACATGTAAAGATGACTAAAAACAAGAAATTAACAACAAAAACAGCAAATTAAATCAAAGATCAACCAACCTCTACGGATTCATACCACCCCAGATGAAAATTTCACTCAGGACTTTCAACAAACACTTGGTGTGCAGATCTAACAAAAGCTTGATTAACGGCGATAAGGGTGTTTGAGATCTGAAAGAAGAGAGAGCAAGTGGATCTGATGATAAAAGATGGGAAGAAAAGGGTGGTGGAGTCAATTGGAAGGTGTGATCGTACGAGTCGAATGGGGTTTGTTTTTTAGTTTATTGTTTGTTTATCTCGTCTATTTGGGTTCCTTTTGACAGTAATAAATTCCACCATTGATTTGATTTACAGTGACGATGATGATGCTTTTGCAATGTGCAGTCGTACGAATTACAATTTACAAAACCCCACTTCTTCAACTTCACCTTCTTGGAAAAACCCCCAGTTTCACCATCATCGATTGCAAATTTCGTCGGATCCAATTGAAAATTGACAAGTGTGATATTCAAAGGAATATCCTTGCAGTTTATTAAATAAGATAACAATATGGTTGATGATTACGATAATACAATAATTATGTCTATTGTGTTGCGTCGGAACATAGAACTTTGTCAAATAACATAAATGTTACACCACCGTTAATTTCCACCAACATTGAAGTTGGGTTGAGTTGATGTAAAACATAAAAAGTTTTAATTAAATCGATCTGAAACTCGCATGTTGCAACGTACAGGTATAAATATACGTAAAAGCGTTAAACCACATATGCATGTTGCTTCGTATTAAGTCACAAAATTTAGAATGAACGTAAAAACGTTAAACCATACATGCATGTTTTGTCATGTCAATTTGCAAAACTTATAACGAAACGTAAAGCAGAAACTTACAAAAAATAAAAGTTTTGGGTAAAAGTTGTAAAGAAACAAATTATAAGATCAAATTGTTGAAGATAAAAATGATTTTGGCTAAAAAGTAAAAAACTCATTTTTTTTGAGACGGGTATTCATGAGTAAAAATGATTTAAGTTACAACACGTTATGCATAGAAAGTTAAAAAGTAGTGTGCTATAAATTAGGGGCGGGTGTTTTAGTATGGGATCGTACATGAGATTAATAAAAGTGTGTTGAAATCGTGTATGGTTGTTGTATTATTTTTTTTTCTCTTTTTATGGTTGTGAACATCCTAAAATGTTTTATGTTTACTAAAAGGTTTAAATTTATGACGTTTAGAGACCTTTTAAATGTCTCACCACTTAACCATCTTATGATAATTAAAAGTGTATAGGTTCGGGTATGGTTATGGTATTAATTTTTTTTAAAATGCTGTGATTATCAAACATATTTAATGTTTACTTAAAAAAATGTTAGAACCGGTGATTTTAAGCGACTTTTTCAGATATTTTGCCACTAAACCATTTGATGATAATTTTTGTTATGGTAGCAATACCTTATTTGATCATGATAAATATGCATATTCATTTACTTTATATTTATTTATTTCTTCAATCACAAGGTAATTATTAATGCGATTTTTTACTTTTTTTGGTTTTTATATTTGTGATTTTTTGAGTGGTAAGAATATATGAGAAGTAGAACGGTAAGAAATATGCTTAGGAATTTCATGGTAGTTTTTAAGAAACTAACGAGAAAATATGATTTTCGACGGGTCATAAGTAATCGGATACCTAATAGGTATAAAACACGGTTCTACAATCGGATACGATAATGAAATTACCAGTACTTATTGTTGTTGTTACTTTTGTATAGATTTGTAGAGAATAGAATGGTTTGAAAGAAAAAGTAATGTATGAAATGTGTTCAAACATAAAATAAGGTGAAGATGAGCCGTGAGCGTGTAAATATGTAATACAGAAACAGTTTTAAATAGATAAATTTTATAGTCATATAAATACTTGTCTAGATAATGGAGTTATTTAACCGTTTACTCCACTCTCATTGCAATCTTCATTATGTTTTTCAAGCTTCTCTATACTAATAAATAAAAATAAATCCGAACACTTGTTACCATTCTAGACCATCTAATATTTAGTTTTCTCGTTTCTCTCTTTTATTAATTATAAATGCTATAATAGCTATTTATTAATTAATAACTATCCATAATTAAAATTTTAAATATGTCAACTTCAAATTTTCAAATGTGTAATACATGAGTTTATTAAATCCGTATAATACATAATATTTAAGACATTATTTTTTATATTATAAATCATGTAACCTTCTAATTATGTCGTTATTATGGTTTTGTAATAGGGCATGAGAGTGAAATAGTCAGCTTTATTGTCGTTGTTGCTTTTGTATTGGTTTATATATAAAGAAAAGATGGTTTGAAAATAAAATTTAACGTAGAAAATGCGTTCAAACATAAATTAAGGTGAAGATTACTCTTTTATAAAGAAACAATTATTAGTATAAACAAACTAAACACTTATACTTCATATTTTAATCTTTAAACATTATACAAATATTTAACCGTTTACCCTGCTCTCATTGTACCTCTCATTATTTTGCCAATATTCACATAAAAATGTATCATGTGTCGTTCATATATCTACACTAAAAACAAATGTTAAAACCATTATAGGACCAACACACACACCTAACCATTTTAATTCCAAAAAATCCCAGTGTTTCGTTAAAAGATACAACGATATAAATGATACAAGAAGATATGATATCAGATGCTTGTTTGTCATTTACAATAGTAAAAATCTTTCTAGTGTTGTATCCTATTAATAGACCTTGTGTGTTACATATTATTTATTTATAATTGTATTATATTATTTTTGCTTTGTTTATTAATAGTTTAATTATTTTTTACTGTTGAATGTTTATTTTCTTTATTTATTCGTTAACGGTTTTAGAATCTTTCCACTTTTTAAATGATTTTTATTGAAGACAATGTTAGATTCCCAAAAGCTTTGTGTTGATAGACAGTTATGTTGGGACAGTTATTAGACAAGTTGTTCAAACTAATGTATGTAATTTAAACAAGTTGTTTTGGCAGGTTTTTATAATGTATTTTGATGTAGATTTTTGCAATATATTGTGATTCCAAAACGCGTTATGAGAACAAAATTAGAACGCTTTTGAATTGCGTATAAATAAGGTTTAGATTACGGTATTTAGATGGTACTTAAAAAAAGTCTAACCGGATGATTCACGAGAAATAAGGAATGTATTATTATTGTTTTGAACTACTCAAGCTGAAAACACGTGTAAAATAAACCAAATACGTTCTTGTCATATTGGAGGGACAATCATAATGTTTAGTTAAAAGTACGCAATTCCTTACAAAAAATATATCAATCGACGATTATCAAATTACCAACAACGATAACTTTTGAAAAACCTAAACGGGTATTAAAAAAAAGTCAAAAGTATGAGCAGCTTCCCATTTTACGGTTTTACCCCTTAGCATCTTTAGTAATTTTAAGTTAGTTACAAATTTAATATTTAATCAATCTTAACCTTTAAACTTATGATATTATCGAAATATAATAATTCTTCCTTACGCGTTTTGAAATTTAGAATTTGTTTTCACTTAAAATAAGTTTTTAAAAATTAGAGAATGCCGACAAAAATTAACATTAAAGTTTCTAGACCATTATCTTTTAAGTTATGTAATATTGGGCCCCTCAAAGTTTTTTTCTTTTAACCTTGGCCCTCGCTTAGTCTAATTTAACCTCATAATTAAACGTTATTTTACTTTATAATTACTAAAAAATAATAATAATTTATAATTGTTTTTCACTTAAAAAAACAAACAACTTTAATTACACTTAATATTAACATTTTCAAATATTGCTTCAAGAAAGAAAGATGGGTATGTTACATCGGTGGTGATGTAGGTGGTAGCGTTTTGGTCATGGCTTAACTTAATTTGGAGGATTTTGGTTTTGTGTAAATTGATAACAGTAAGAGAGGATAAGTTGTCTCGCTCTTCTCACATTTCTCGTACTTTCACATTAACATCATATCATTTTTCATTTTCCTTCCCAATAGCATATTAGTGGTCATCCTATCCTTCCCACACTTCAATAAATGATATATGTGTTTAGTTTGACAACCGCGACTTTCTTATGTCGATCTTATCCCTTCCCTTCCCGTTTTCACATAGGTGGGTGATTTTCCCACACGCCAAATCATCTTTTCTTATTTCCACACCCACTCCACCCTACCTAATGGGCTCAAGGTGGTTTGGTTGTTTGGAGGTGACAATGGTGATCATAGCCGGTGGTGGTCGGTGGTTCAACTTATTTTAAAATGGGTGTTTACTTTTCATGTTAACTAGGGCTTTCCAATTGTGTTGTGAATTTCGTCATGATTTCAGATATCAAAATGCGAAGATAAAAAACACGACGCAAGCACTCTCACTACAAAACCCTAAGGTATCAAGAAACTTGAATGCAAACCTAGGTCCTAACTAAGCCTAGATTCTAAAAAAACCTAAAAATACAACACACATTTCAGCTTAAACCATTTTGACTGGAAAATCAAGACACTTTAATGTTCCGGCTACAACCCACACAAATTAATGTTAGAAATATAAAAAAAAATAAATAACAAATGAAAGACTAAATAACCAAGCAAATCGACAACAAGAGAACTCAACCCAAGTCTCTTCTTTGTAAGGTGTGCATCTTACTATTACACTAAACCACCTTTTGTATAACCACTCAATATTTACTTAACCTAAATTTATTTTTTAATTTTTCAAAAAGTTAAAATTTAACCAAATGACTATACACATGACATTCCTTAATTGGTTCTAAGCAAACCCCAAACTAATCAAAATCACTTAATGTAACTAATGTTCCATTGATGTATGTGTTCGCGGGTGTGAGTGATCTTTCACCAATGAGTTTACTTGGGTGACCGGGCTTAAAATTTATTTGTTGGTCGTTAAAAAGTGTAACTAATGTTTCAATTTAACAGATAATATCATAATAAGGTAACAAGAGTTACTAAAATCATGAGAGTACCAAATCCTATAATTTCAAATGGTTAATGGTTAATTCGAAATACTAGATGTGTATTTTGTTAATCTTTCAACAAATGAGGGAATAAAACTAAAAGATAATCATTAAACGTACGAACAAAATATGTAAAAAAGTTCATTTGGAAGACGATATCCCCTATTTTGATGAAATCACATAAATTCATTGAAGATTAAAAACCCAAAACACTATATTTAAAAAATAAAAGCTTGTGTTCTAAAAAGAAAATAGAACTTGCATGAATATACGATACTTTCAAAGCTTTATCATTTCACAGATGCAAAGTAGATATTCAAAATTTATTCACGTATTCATAACTTTTATCTATTAATCTTTTCAAAAAGGGTTTTAACACAATAACTTAATTTTTATAAGGTCACACTCAATGTACTATTTTGGAAGTTAACAAACTAAATTTATAATATTAATATCGGTGTATAATAGTTTATATTTCATATATTTAATTGTTTTATCAATCATGATTTAGTCAAATGAAACAAAATAAGGAGTGGGTTGTGGGCAAATAGGTCTTTCATTACCAAATCAAAAGCAAATGCACATTGTTGAACATGTACAATGCATTTGTGAAACATGTGCAATGTCACCTTTATGTCTCCACAATACTATTTCTTTCTTTGTCTCTCTTTCCTTTATAATATTTTACTTTTAAAATTTAATTAATTTCAGTCAAACATCTTATTTGTTTACACCCATAAGACAATCAAATAAGGGGCAAATAATTTAAATATGATTTATTTACAAACTAATATTAAACTAATGCCCTAGATATTATATGAACATTTCAAGAGAATATGTTTACTACTAATTATTATAACTATTATAATATATTGATCACGGTCTACCTTTTTTTCAACTTGTCATGTTTAATGGCGTTTTAAATATATGAACATTAAATTACATACATGTGTGTGTCAAATAAGATATCATGTTCTTTTAACTATAAAAATAAATTGAAATATTATAAAGAATTTTAAAGAGGTAATAACGTTGATTGTTTATCAACCCATGACTTTTTTTATGCGGACGGCCATTTGTTGTGACTAAGAATACATGCACACATGTATGCATATGGGAATATGATGGGATTCCGTAATAGTTTTTACAATAAAAAGTTTTTAGATGTTTTTAGCCGGAAAAAAAAACGGATCAACTTTTATTATTGTAAATTTATACGCTCAATAATCTACGGTATACCCGTTGGTTAGATGAAAGAGAGAAAAGACGAGGTAAATGAGAGAAAATGATGAAAAAAACGACCCTCTCTAATTGACCATGATAGTGGATTTCATGTTAGAAGTGTACGAATTAATAAGGGCACGTATAAATGAGTTGATTTATTAATGAGGGTATTCGTATCAATTTAAGTACATGAGTTCATGATTCGGGGTATAAACTTGTTATACACATATAATCATTGCGTAAAATGAGATAAGCGCATCATATAAATGACATGCCTGCATGATGCATTACATACTATTAAAAATAATGTTATATTAAAATATAAATATACATATAGCATTAGTATACTTATATTAAAAATTTAAAATAGTACAAATTTTAATCTTATGATATAATTAAAAAAATAATTAGGTACGTAAAAGTTATTCGAGTTTAATTTAAATGCAACTGGTAATTAATGGACAAAATCAATTAATATCATTACCTCTTTTACCCTCATATTAATAACTTTCAATTTCAATGGTTACGAAATTATCATCGAGTTAATATTAACAATCAAATTGTTTTAACCAATGAAAGAGATTATTTATTGTAATGGATCGTGACACATGTTTTTGTATCTGGGAAGAGAAGCATACGAGGTTAACACATCGTCTAATAGATCATCATGTGTCATTATAGGAACCAATTTATAAATATTTTCAAAAATATTTTTATTTATAAGGTAAATATCAAAATTATACTTAAAGTAAAGATAAATTAAATATGCATGATTATATGGTATATATAAAAGTAAAAATAATAACAACTAGAATTAAGTCCCCGTGTTACGATGGGGTCTAAAACTGTGCCAAATAACATAAATGTTACACTACTGCCAACTTCCACCAACACTGAAGTTTGGTTGTTTTATTACGAAAAAATTAGACCGAAACGTAAAACATAGAAAAATTTAACTAAGTTGATCTATGACCCGCGTGTTGCACATTACGTTGTATTAAGTCACAAAATTTAGAATGAACGTAAAACGAAATGTAAAAATGTTAAACCACACATGCATGTTGCGCATGCTAACTTACAAAACATCGAACAAAATGTAAAATAGAAACTTACGAAATATACAAGTTTTGGGTTAAAGTTGTAAAGTAATTAAATTGTAAGGTCAAAATGTAAAAGTTAAAAAAAGTTTGAGGTTAAAAAGTAAAGAACTCAAATTTTGTGATTTTACATTGCAAATATAATAAGTTAAAAATAGAAAATTGTTTTTTATACAATATTCTATGCATAAGGTATAACACTTTACGCATAGAAAAGTTAAAAATTAGTATATTATAAATAGTCCTCTTGCCCTTATCGTTAATCGGTCGATTTAAGTCCATGTTGCATGTTCTATTCATATTAGTCTTGATTTACCTTATAAAAAATTTACATTTTTCTAGTATTTTTTTAAAGACAAATATATTTAACTTCTACTCAAATATTACATTAAAATACATCATGTTATATAACTTACCTTTTTAAAAAACAAATATAACACAATTTCTTAGGATTTTCATACCTTTTATTACACACACTCTCTATCTATCTCTCTCTCCCTCTCTCTCTCTCATAGCTAATTTCGAAGGCAAAGCCAAGAAGAATTCATTAAGACAATCAAATTATTGTAATCTCATAATCCCGTCTAATAGAACCGTAATCAATCACTCTAATCCTTTGTAGTAATCTAATCAGTAAGCATAAAGGTGACGAATCCTAATTTTAGAGGCTTGAAAGTACATCATAAAAATTAGTTTGCAACTTCGAAAACTTTTATAATTAATTCGAATTGAATCAAATTATCTAGATTCAAAACGGAATTATATAAACTTTTTTTTTAATTCAACTTCAAAATTAAAATTCGAAACCATGGTCGATAATCGGAGGAATCCAATTTGATTCCTTGATGAACCTAAACTTTGATTCAATAAACACACATCCACTTTATTGTTTTGGACGCACCATTATAGCCTTAAATAACTTATATGTATAGTCTAAAAGTTGTAATTGTTTTATGAGTACAATTATACATATTAACACATTAATGTATATAATATTCAAGCAATTGGTATAAATAGATTCAAAATATAAGAAGTCAATGAGTGGTATTCTTCTGTTACCCTATCAGTTACTTTTAGTTATAGTTATTGACTATATTGTCACCACAAAATCCCAAGCATTGAAAACTTATAGCTTTGCATAGAATGTTCATATTATCATATAAATGATATTAATTAACTTATAGTAAATTTTACATATGTGAAGTATTCATTGAATTTGTCAACGGCTGTAACATATTATTTGCATGTTATTAATTCCGAGGGATGTTTAAAAACTATTAGAAGTTTATCAGTAATTAATGTTCATTGCTTGCACATAAATTGAATTGAATAAAGACAAATAAAGTACAAATATATTTCTAAAAAAATATATTAAAAGAAAAAAATTACTTTAAAAAATTAAAAGTGGGACAGCTAATGCCAGCTTCCCATTGAGACATGAGAATAGTACAATTTTATGGTCCCCAAAACCCATTCACCATTTGGGGGTCAATTACTTGTTCTTTCAACTCCAAATAAATATGTACAAAGGAATCTTGTAATGTGAGCATGTACCACCCATATAGCACAAGGTACAACTCCAACTGTCTTCAGGGTGGCAAATGCATATGTTCCTTTAACCATAATTAGATACTCAAATGCAAGTATCTTTGCACATTTGTACATGTCTATAGGTTTATACACTATTTTTAAAAAATATACCCAAACCGACCTGCTTGTTATGATTTATGAAGTGTTTATTAGTTTTAAAATAAGGGAATAATACAAACAAAGTGTTTAAATTGATTATCTAACTTGAAAATCATATCGGACATATGAACTCAAACATAATATAACTTTTTGTTAGTTGGACATAAACACAACTCGTTTGATGTGTAAGTTTATTCTGATATACTCTTTTAACATGTTGATACTCTAAAATTAGAAAATTCCAGTATAAAATACAAATCTATATTAAATAATTAAGCTTGAACTATAAAACACGATAACATTACTTTTCCGCCTTTTTAATTTTAGTATAAGCTATCCAATAGTTATAGCTTAAAATGTGTTAACTTTTTAAAAATAAAAATAAACGGGTCAACCATGAACTGGTTAAGTCAACCCGAAGATGACATGTTGCTAAAGGCGTGGGGCGCGAAACCAACCCGACACCGTCAAACTAAACCTAAACCGACATGTTTTTATCGTGTCAGACGTTGACATACTGAGTATACACAACATCAAACAATTTATTCAACACAACTTATTGTTGTATGAAAAGGAATTAGAGAGAAAATAATATCAATACCATAAATCAATCATTAAAAAATTTACAAGAAACCAGTAAAAAATGAGTCTATCCAAAACTGAAGTTTAGCTTTACTATTTGTTATTTGTATGAAAGAAGCCTGGAAAAATCTATGCTTCTACATGAAAAAACAGACAACAGTAGAACCATAACAGTGATTACTAGATTCCGCCAGCGCCGACGGTTTCGGTTTCTGATCGCCCCAAGTACGGCCGCAGGTGGCGGGATAAACTTCGGTTTCAGTTGCTTAGGCAAGATATGTGGTGGTGGTGAATGTTGATGTGGTTTTCTGTTTGTGTTTTCAAGCTCTTTTGACTTGTTTGACTCTGCAGCATCTCCATTATCAATGTTGTTGCTGGTGGCATTCGCGCCTGTGCTTGCGCGCTTCCTTTCTTTCTTTCTTAACCGTTTTAGTCTCGCCTGCACAATATCAGTTCAGTTACATACTGTAGACGCGTGCTGTGTTTTATCTTTAACGAGTAAAATGAAAAGATTTAACTATAAAGATAATGAGTCAAATTGGATAAAAGTAATCCAAAATGTATAAGGTTAGATTATTGTTGTAATAATCTAGTTTTTGATTCATATATTGCATGCATAATAACTATTTATAAGATCATAGCACTAGTAAAAAGTGTTATCGGCCAACTGACCAACCCATATGACCCGAACTAAAAGACACCTACCATTTTTCTACTTAAACTCAATTTTTTTTCCAGCTTTTTGACTCGTTACCCAACCCAATCGATCTTTTTGACCCGTTACCCAACCCAATCGATCTGCCCGTTACCCAACCCAATCGATCTGCCCATTTACTACAGAATGAAAATGGAATATAGAGCGAACCCTCTCTTTCTGTTGGGCTTCCTTTTGGGCTTCCACCTCGGCCCGCGTTTGGGCCTTTTCAGCATTTTGTTTCTTCCTCTCACTGGACTCATTTGCTTTTACCTTTTCCTCCAACTGAAATTCTTCTTTCAACTTGGCCTCAATCTCTTCTTGCATTAATTCATCTGTATTTTCCATAACTTCAACATCTGTTATCTCATAAGGTTTAACAGGTTCTTCGGTTTTTATCATCTGTTCAAGATCCCCCAATACATCACCTAACTGTTCCATAACTTCAACTAACTGTTTTCTAAAGATAAGTAATATGTGAAATTCATAACAAACCTTATCATTTAAAGTTTTCTTCAAACTATTTAAGTGCTCAGATGCTTCTTTGCAATATTGCACTGCGGCTACGAATTGGGCTCGTAGTTCTCTTTCCATGTCAAATTCCTCAACATACTTTTTCCTTGTTTCATTGCAAGCCATCTGAGCTATTGAAGCCTTATCTTTCAAGGTCTTCAGTTTCGTGTTTAAATTCTGTATACAATTAAAAAAGAGGATCAATATTTAAGGATACTGATGTTAGTATTCAGATGATAAGACAATCTACTGATGTGAGTTTTCAGATAAGAAGAAAATATCTGATTATAACTTATAAGTAAATATATATGTACCTTCAAAAGCTCTTCTGTTTGGTCCTTTTGTTCCAAAGCATGCTGAATTTCATCTGGGCTACCCATATTCGAAGCTAGTTGAACACGCATACACTTCAATTGTTTGATTTCATTAATGAACTGTTTTTCATCTTCTGAACACAACGTTCCATGCTTTATCATATGTTCCGCTTTATATATCTGCTACAAGAAGAAAAGCTAAGTTTCAGCTACAATATATAGAAAAGCATCTAGTAAAATTGACTGGATTTCATACAGGAGATAAGAAAGGAGTTGAATGATACCCTCTTATCAATATCTTCAACTGCAATGGCATTCTTGACTTTGTTGATGATACGTTCGGTATCGTCTATTTGTTGCCTCTTTGATTCGACGGACTGCCTTGCAGCCCTTAACTCCAAGATTTTGGCCTTGAATGCCTTATTAAGGACCATCATGTTTTCCTGTTCAATAAAGTTTCAAGTTATTCATATGAACACAAATGCTAAAATTATAATGAAACATCAACTCGTTGTTAATAAATAGATTTATTACCCTTTTGATGTCATGTTCAGCTGAGATTGCATCTCTACACCTTGTCTTCACGTCAAGTTGCAGCTGAGCATTTTTAATCTGCTCCTTTAGTTTTTCGTCCTCAGTTTGTGGAATCTTTACCAAATAGTAATATGGTGGAAGCTCATCCTCCTCGGTCTGAACATTAATAGGATCCCCGACCTGTTGACCATCATCTAAGTCATCAACATCCTCACAAGTCACACTCTTGTCATTTTCTTGTAGATCAATGCAAACTGGTTCATGATTGGTGATATTGGCACCATCATCTAAGTCATCAACACCCTCACAAGTCACATTCTTGTCATGTTCTTGCAGATCAATGAGAATTGGTTCAGGGCTGTTGATGTTGGCACCATCATTCAAGTAATCAACACCATCAAAAGTCACATTCTTGTCATCTTCTTGTACATCAATAAGAACTGGCTCATGACTGTTAATGTTGGCACCACATTCCAGTTCAGCCTCAGGTTCTGAGACTTCAATCACACTACTATCTGAGTCACCTGATTGACCGAATGAGCCAAATCGAATATTCAAGTCAAGCCTCGCACATGTAGCAGGGAAGATTACTTTAAGATGATCCGTAACAGTAGCTTC
This sequence comes from Flaveria bidentis, assembly GCA_018326385.1. NCBI lineage: Eukaryota > Viridiplantae > Streptophyta > Magnoliopsida > Asterales > Asteraceae > Flaveria > Flaveria bidentis. Next base: position 21,607 of record BJCM01200724.1, read on the forward strand.
CTTAACTTCAAATTGTGCTTGTTCACCCTTATCACAAATCTCAATCTCTTTTCTATAATCTGCACCCTCATTAGAACAATGTGAACCCATATCTTTTTGTGAAACTGTACTCTCAGCAATAATTTGATCATCAGTAACTTCCGTCTCCAATGCTCGTTCAGCCTTATTAACCAGTTGCTCATCATCCTCTACACTCAAAACACCATCCACATCCTCCATAACCGCAACTTCAGACTTCTTATCATCTTCAATCACCTCAACAGTCTCCTTCACGGTCTGATCTTCCACTTCGGGTCCATCGGATTCAGCAGCAGATAAGACTTCTATACTTTCATCAACACTGTCTTCCACCTTAATGATCAGATCATCAATAAACGCCCGTTCAGCCTCATTAACCGATTGCTCATCATCCTCCACATTCAAAACACCATCCACATCCTCCATAACCACAAATTTTTCAGACTTCTTATCATCCTCAACAACCTCAACAATCTCCTTCACTGTCTGATCTTCTACTTCAGGCACAACAGATTCACTAGCAGACAAGACTTCCATACTTTCAACACTTACATTCACTTGAATGTTTGTTTGTGTATCATTAGTATCATCAACACTGTCTTCTACATTAATGATCAGATCATCAATAGACGCGCGTTTAGCCTCATTAACCGATTGCACATCATCCTCCACACTCAAAACACCATCAACATCCTCCATAACCACAATTTTAGATCTCTTATCCTCTTCAACAGCTTCATTATCTCTCAACCACATCTCCACAACTTCTGATCCGTCTACAACGTCTACAACCGCAGACCTAGTAACAACGACCTCACGCAACGAATCACAACAACCGACGTTCCAATTCCTACAGAAACCGGCATCACCACCACCTAAACAACAACCAGCAACATCAAAATCAGCAAAACAACAATAATCACCACCGCCACAGTTGTTGTTGTTGTTACCGATTCCAACGTTACACATACACACACCGTCGTTATCACAACCGATCTGATCAGTTAAAATCAGCATAGTTCTACAAATCGATAAACAACTACAGATCAGATTAAGATTTGCGATTCAAGTAATCATACGATTTGAATTGATGAAAACAAAGAGCATGAAAATATAGGTACTTACGATTAATATTATATGATGAAGTGATTGATGATTATGATAATGTTGATGAATGATCATAAAAGGGGTGAAATTGGGGGTGTTTATATAGTGATGTATGAGTTGTGGCGGGAGAAGAAATCTATATATCTATCTCAAACCATAGGTGTTATTTGTTTATTGTTATTTAAGATTTAAGATTAAGATAAGATAACAAATGGATAATTATCCTTAATTTAATCTTTTCAATTTTATTTGAATTTTGAATTTTACTGGAAAAAAATACCCGAAAACGAAATCTCATGTACTTTATTGTTGTTATGACTATGTTTTATATAAAGTAATAATGTTTAATCCTATTTTTTTTGGGGATTATGATTTTTGAACTACAAAAGTGGATAATGACTATATGTTCAATTGATAATTGATAATATTGAGGAATCTATGTATTTTAATTAAAGAATAACCAAGTGGGATACGTGTTAATATTATATTCCTTCTAATTAATTTTTTTGTTTTTCTCTCGTATTAAATAATTGCATTAATTATTAACAATGTTATTTAACTTTTTAGTTTAAAAATAGTGTTTTAGTTAATAAAGATTTTTTCATTAAATTTATTTAGAAAAACTAGTTTTTTATAAAATAAGAAATTCTTCTACATTATCAAACTTTTTTACAAATACAATATATTTTAAAAATGGTGCTTTTAAAAAGTAAATTTTGTATAAAACAAAACTAACTAAAACTAAAAATTATAATAAGAAAAATGTTAAAAATTACATTTTTTAAAAACTTGAAGAATCCATCATAGTCGAAAAAGAAAGCGGATAGTTATACGTAATTTTAAATCATATTTTGTCTTAAAATATCGCTTTATAATTAACTAGATTAGTATCCCGTGTATTACACGGGTTGAATAAATAAAATAATATATAATTAGTAATAAAAATTTATGAATTATAAAATCATATTTAAAAATAAAATATGATTATAATTGCAAATGAATAGCTATTCTAAATAAATAAACAATAGATAGGTTATAGATAGATAGATATATAGATAAATAGATAGTCTAGACACACATTTATTAAACGGATTATAGTTAGTAATAAATACGAAATGTTACAATACGATATTTTAATATAAGATATGTATAAATTATATATACGTACTTGTTCAATAGATAAAACAATTTTATTTTTAACTCGCTTATCTAAATAGTTTCATTTTTAAATACTTGTTTTAAGATTTTCTTATAAAAATTTATTGTTTATAAAAATCTTGTTTAATAATAACTCAAGTTTCTAATTATTCTGTTTGTTTTAATAAAACTACTTTTAGAAAATTCTATATTTTTATAATTATTTTGAAGAAGGACTAATTTAAAATATTTTATTTTAAAAGGTTCAATGTTTTAGAAAAGATATGAATTTAATTTTTTTAATAAAATTTATTTTAAAAACATAGTATGAGATTAAAAAAATATAGATGAGAGAGAAAAATATATCAATTGATCAAATTAATTTTTATGAAAAGAGAAAAATTGTTTGAATGTTTAAATTAATTTAATACTTTTTGGAGCGAAAATAAAGTAAGGATGGTTAGAATAATTTTATTTTCTTTTATTAAGAAAATAATATAATTTTATTATATTTAATATTTTATTTTTTAAATCGGTTATACACGGGTTTAGTAAAAATAGTTATATAAATATAGAGGTGTGTATCTAATAAAATGATAAATAGACTTTCTATTGTATCAATTCTCTTAAAAAATTTTAAATAATAACTTAGGAGGTGATCATCTACGATAACATAGGTTGATTGGTTCACGTATCAATTTAATTAATTCTTTTGTTTTCTCTGATTTATTTACATGATATATAGAAATCTTTCCAAATCCACAACTATGTGTATATTAATTATTACTATTATAGGATAATTATCCTTGATTTAATCTTTTTGTTTTTTTATATTAATTTTTGTTTAAAAAAATTCGAAAACAAAATCTCATGTACAATATTGTTATAATTTATAATCCTATTTTCTGGGATTATGATTCTCTTCACTACAAATTGGATTATGGTTAAGTATTTTGAGTAATTATATTATACATTATGGAAAAACCTACTTTGACAAACAGTTAGTTTGTGGGTTTTTAGTTTTCATCACTTTTTTTCCTAGTGTTTTACACTCTGGTTCTTATCTTCTGGTTCTTATCTTTATATGTAGGCACAAAATTATACATATTGTAAATACAGGTATTGTTGGTGATGGAGACGGCGGAGGTGGAGGCAGCCCGATTTGGTTGTCGTCTCTTGCGTAACCGGCAGTGCTAACCCCTCCGGTGATGAGCGGTTCCGTTATTGATGACAGTTTTTTACGCCCCGTGTATCCCTTTCGTTTCCGTTGAAAAGAGGGGGCCATTATTGTTCTCATAGCTGGCATGATTCTTAATGTTGATCTAGGGTTGTGTTTGATGCTAAGCATAGGCTTACCTAATTGTTCTTTGATTTTAATGGTTTGGGTATGCTAGAAGGCACGATGTTGATGACGAGGTCATGTATTCCTCCGAGACCCTTCTTTTTTTGGTTGCGTCGTGGATATGATGGTGGTTATGATGATAGACCGAGACTGGTGTAGGTTGTCCTAGCGTGTTAACTATTTTTTGTTTGTAGTCGCAACTTGCCATCGATTTTGAGCCAATCTATGTCCTTTAATATACATTTGCATTACCTCGACTACCATTTTTTGTGTGTATGCGGTACCAAATATAAAGCGATTTTTCAACGCGCAACGTGCGTTATGGATAAAACGCTAGTTAAATGAATATAAAGGTGCGTATTTAATAAAATGATAAATAGACTTATATATATATATATATATATATATATATATATATTTGTATTACTCCTATGAAATGTTATATTACATTGTTTGTCGTTTGTTAAATAAACTTAATGCAGTTGAATATTAAAAATATTTAATTTAAAACTTCTTCCAGAAAATCTGAAGACAATTTGTAAATTGATATACCTTATGAATATGTTAGACTTATCTGTTAATAACCAATATAGCTAAAAGTTTACGTTATAACTAGTATAGCCAAATGTTTATGTGTCATTATGGTTGCATTTCAACTTTAACTGGCGTCTTCCCCTTTAGTCGACTACATGATCATCAAAATCGTTATTTACACAAAAAAAAACCTCATTTGTTATTCGTGAAACATCAACAAAAAATGTGTTTTGTTAATGAAGTTCAATGCAACATAAATTTGGTTAGAATGTAATTGTCAACATCATACAAAAAATGTGTGGCCACCATCAAGATTAATCAAAGGTAACGATTTGTTAGACTATGATTGTTATTGATAATAAAATTAAAGTTGGCATTATCATATGGTAAATTTTTTGTTGCGATTAATATTGACAAGTAGTTGATAGTTTGGATATTAAATTCAAATTTACTTGATATAGTTGTGATTCTCATACAAACAATGGAATAGTATAGTAATTTTACAAGCATTATGAAGCTAATGCACCTGATGTCCTTTCAAACTGCAAGTCACTAGTGAGTTTCATGCGAGTCGAACCGTTATACCCCAAGCCACGGTGGAACAGCCCAAGCGCAAGCAAGCTTGGCCGTCTAGCATCCTCAAATCTTTCAATGTCATTAGCTCAGAATGTAGATCAGGCACCAATAAGTAAGGCCCAAAGAGCACACTTACATTCGTTGCCATTTCAATATGAGTACAATCGAATTGCTAAGTTACACCTACTCCTAATGTGAAGAATAAGAAAGCAAAAAAAGGGCAACAATGTATTGTGGTCGCGTACCCTTTGCACAGTGTTCTCTTCTAACTTTTAGACATCCACTCCTTCTGCCACCGTTAAATAAACTTGACTTTATAGCTTCTTCTTGCTTGAGCTGAGCACGTAAGTCAAGCCTCCACTTACTTATTCGTAGACTTTTCTGGAATCTCCATCTCCACACATATCTATAAATAAATGTTTGTAGAGTAAACGTTGTATGCATTTACAACCAATATGCGAAGGCCAGATAGGTTTGGAGTGGAGCGCGACAATATAAAGAAGCCTAAGGTGGAACTGATGTAAATATATTATTATTATTATGTACAATACTAGGTTATACTCTCCTATATTACAGGAGATTTTATAATATCAATTATGATTTTATTGTGTATAGAGGATAAAAAATAATTTAACTATACACAAAGAAAAGTCAAACCATAAGCTCTCAATTAAATTAAATTCATCTCCAACTACAAATAGACAAATTGTCTACATTATACAAAAAACACACACTATTATACAAAAGACACATACAACTATACAATAACCTTCACACAATGCATGGTTACTAAATCCATTTACTCTCCCCATGTCATCGAGAAAATCTCATTCATTATTTTTACCTTCAAAGGAAAATATATATATTTTTTAAATCCTGCCATAAGAGATAATTTTTTGAAAATTTCACCTTGAAACAAACTTAAATCCCACCATGTACTTAGGCGAAGCATTTTAAAGATGTCGCCAATGTCGAGTTAAAGTGAAATCTAAATATTGGTTGTATTTTGAATAGCTTTAAACTAAACTTTTTTCGAGGATACCATATTTTTTATTTGATTTCTTTTGTTTCATACTATAATTTGATTTATGTTACATGTTATTATAATTTCTTTTATATAAACAACAAGGCTATAACCCCGTGTAATGTGTTAAATAAGAAAAATACTAATCATTTATTAATGAAAAGTTAGGAACTATAAAACTGTCACACTCCAACCTTGATGGTGGAATCGTCGAGGTGTGAGGGTTAAGATCGTTCACAGCCACATAACGCTATTAATAATCCCAAATGTATATTAATCATAAGTTCCAAATGTAACATTGTAATTATAAGTCTCATACAAGCAAAAATCAACATGCATAAAGAGTAAATTTCAAGTTCATCCATTTATTTGTCTAGGTCCATTCCTAGGTGTGAATAATCTTCAAAAGTGGCAATCAAACTTGCGCGTTTCAATACGTAAGTAAAACATGGCAATTCATGTTATAAGTTAGAGAATAAAGTAAGTAGGGATGTAAGATATAATGCACAATCAAACCTTGATAGTTTTACAAGTCACAATCTTTACAAGTTTATAGGACTAGCTAAGTGTACTTGGATTAACCAAGCAGGCTTGTCAGGCCCATAGATCTATGACGTCGCCAGGCTAGCAATAGTTAATGATTGTACATATAATCGTCAATACATGATAATTCTTAAGGTCAACTAACCACAACATACAAGTGAATTGTCATAAGTTTACAAGAATTAAACGTTTTACAAGTGCAACGGTTATAAGGTAACATGCTTCACCCCAAATTGTGAGAATATGAAAAAGAGGTATAGAAATACTCACTTGTTCAAATAAGTATAGAATGACGATTAGTAAGAAATATTGAATATCACTCCAACATAATCCTTCACAATGTACCTAAATATTTATATGTTTACAAAGTTTTAAGTTTGATAATAAATTTAACGATTTAATTTGAGGACTAGGGTTTCAATTTGGTAATTAGTGCTTGTCAAATAATTATGTTCAACAATATGGACCCATTTATATTTATTAAAATCAAAGAAATTTGTTACATTTTATATAAAGTTTTATATACAATTATAACATTTATAACAACTTTGGTATGTATAAAGATTTAAATAAAGTCTAAAAAACACAATTTAAACAACATTTAAAGAACAACGTTTGAAATAATCATATTTGTGGAACACGATAATATGGGTTTTTATATAAAAAAAATTAAACTATTTATATTACCTTTGATTATTTATCAAAAGTAAAAAAAAGTGTTTCTTTTTAAGTAAATAATTCTCAAAAAATAATTAAAAGTATTTCAGAAAAATCAATTTTTGTAAAATGAGTTTTTATAATTTTTAAAAACAATTGGAATTGGTTTTGAAGGCTAAAAGCCTTAAAAATAAAAACATGAGGTCCCCGAATTCGAACCGGGGACCTCTTGGTTAGGAGACACGCGTTCAACCTGTGAACCAATGGTCTCAACCATGATATGAGATGGTTTTAAAGTCTTAAAAACATTATTTCAAAGAAAACCCCAAATCGCAAGAACCCTAGATCCATATTGATTCAAATTGGACATTGAGTGTTACAACTCGATTAACCTTAGGGCTTTTGATCCCTAAGCTTAATCGAGTACTTCGATGTATTATACTCACCTGATTAAGATCAAAATGATGTGTTTTAGCTCGAGTTTGTCTCGGTTCGTTCGCGAAGAAACTCGGGGTTTGAAGATGATGTTTAAGTGATGATTTAGAAGAATTGAGATTGCAGAGAGTTGAAAGGGGTCAAGGGAAACAATTGTCCTCTGTTATGTACCTTTGATTTGTATGATAGATGGTCGAACGAGTTTCGGTTTCATTTGGATATAACGGTTACAATCGATTGCTTAATCACTTGTTTAACTAGAATTAAACGATGTAATTAGTTTAGAAATGATTATTAGAACGTTCTGATTGTTTAATTTGGTTATTCAATCACAATATAACGTTGAACGGTTATAAACCGATTTGGTTAATGATTTCGGTTCAATTCCCTTAAATGCCAATTGTAATGGTCCAAATAGGTTATGGGTTCGAGTTCGCGGTGCCTCCCCGAGTCATTTGGTACCTTTTGCAATGTTAAAATCATCTTAATTTGGGTGTTCGGTGGTCACCGGAGTTCGGCCGGAGTATGGCGCCGGTGACCGGAAAAACATGTGTGAAGGGAGGGTTTGGTTTGGGTTTGTTTTCGGAAATTACACAAATGATCCTTGAAGTTTAATTTGTTTTTATTTTATGTAATTAGTTTACTTTTAAAGTTTATGAAATGACAAAACAACCCCTGAACTTAATTATCTTTAAACATTTTTCAAAGATTAATAATTTTGTAAATTAGTATTATTAATATTATTACCATTAATTAGTTATTAATGTTATTATTATTATTAATTTTGTTAGTATAGTTATTATTATTATTGTTATTATTATTATTATTATTACGCATTGTTATCATCATCGTTTTTATTATTCTAGTTATTATTACCATCATTATATTAGTAACATTATCATTATGTGTATTTAATTATAACTAGTTGGTTGTCCCGCGCGTTGCGGCAGGTTATTTAATTTGGTTATCTCTGTAAAACGGTTATCATTAGTCATTTATAACATGTATGCAGTAATTAAGAGCACATAAGTTGTGATGTTGTTATGTTACAAAATGGATGCAATATAAACAAAGTCTTACTCTTCGATTGGCGTAAAAGTCTTAATACATAAAAAGCATGTTTAATGTTTGATACATGCCTAAACAGATAGTTTGTTTCTCTTTTGTCCAATAAGGTAAGGTGATCATATAATGCAAGAACCTGACATAAAATACTACACATGAGTAATGCCACATGGAATAGAAATACTTACTTCATAATAAAGTTTTGTTACCGAAAAATGATCATGAATAAGTTTGATTTATTTAATAAGTTTTTAATAAATCATTCTTGATAAAACTTCTTCTTGTACTGAGAATGATAAAAATTTGGATAAATGTTGCCAACAATTTTAAAGACTCCAAAGTTACTATGCTGAGAACGTTAAGCTTCCCTGCACCCCAATTTCAACAATTAACATTTTTATACCTGAAAGTTAAGTATATCTTTAAAATCAATACGAAGTTTAAAGGTTTAGAAAATTAAAGTATTATAAACCACAAACAATGTAACTACGTAAACATATATAACCTCTAAATTATACGTTTACGCGGTCCCAACTTGATAGAACATATTAAAGTGTTAATTTATCAAATCGATTAAAAGAGTGTTATGTTTACGTATAATTTATACGTATAATTAAGTTGAACCAAAATATCTTTTAATTCTCACAAACGGGAGCATCAGTGCATAAAAGAGTGTTACTGTTCGTCTTGCTGATTCGCACAATCATCACCAAACAAAAATCCCCCATTTCTCTCTTCACATAATTCCCACCTAAAAACCTAATTTCCCACTGCACCTCAGCCCCAAACCCTTCTCTTCATAATATCAAACAAAAGAAATTACTTCAGAAGAAACCCTAACCTGATCAACAATGAAGATAGAAGATGATTGTAGCCGGTGCCTCATTTGCGGCGGTATGGATTCATGGTCGGAGTAGTTCAACTACATAGAAAAACCCAAGGAAGCTGATTCAGCAAAAGTAACCACTTCATAATGTATAATAATAAAAGCACAAAGGTACGACACATAATGCATTTACAAGTTGATAATTAGAAACATATAAATAGACCATTACTTTCTAATAAATAAAATAAACGTAAGCAACACATAAGTTTCATGTATAGCAATAAGACCCTTACAAGAATTTAAAAAAACTAACTTTCAATTAACGCAAAAATACACGATGTTACAAAAATCGTAAATACGAAAGTAATTTAATTAGCTGATAAAATATTTTTACTACTTTTAAAACTTTCTTTTAAAAATTATTGCTTTGAAGAAAGCTCGTTTTTTTATAATATCTCTTTCTTTAAAAACTTCAGGTTTGTTTTGTAAAAAAAAATTTATATACGATATTTTTTATAAAAATTACACCATAAAAACGAGCGTATTTTTATCTTTAAAGTGAGTACAATATTATTATATACAAAGATAAAAGAACATGATGTTTTTAAGCTCATATCTCACAATTGTATATTCAGTGCAACTCATTGTGTATTTTTATTGGTTATTGTATTAATTTTGCATACTATTGTGTTTTTTCTAAAATGATGAATTTTAAAAATATAATAATATAATAATATTATTATGTAACTCTAATATGTAAAACACAATAATATATTAACAACTAATTGTTTACTATATTTAAAAACAATGACAAAATAACACAATTTCTAATTGTGTCTTTTGATCATTATTGTGTTATGTTGAATAATATGAGTTTTGAAAAAGAATTGTTGAAATAACATCATTGTGTATTTATAATGGTAAAACACAATAAATAATAAAAATTTTATGTAATCTATTAAAAACAATAAAAATAATACATTGTGTTATCTTCAATATTATGAGTTTTGAAAACTAGATTGGTGAAAGTATATCATTGTGTTTTCTAATTGCAAAATATAATGATAGATAACATGTTTATAATCTATAAAAACAATAACAAAAATAACACAAAATGATCTAAAACGTAAAACACAATGATTTATATACATAACAAATTATATAAATTATATGACATAATAAACTCATATTTGACACAATGAACGTATAAGACACAATGAGCTAATGTACTTGACACAATGACCAAAATGCATTTCTTTTTAAAACAATAGAAGAACATGTGTTAAACCTACAATATTGTTTAAGCTTTTTAGATTAAACATCTTTTTTAGTATAACACTACCCTAATAAGATATCACAAAATTCAATTTAATGTAATGCAAACCTATTTAATTTTCATCTTAAATTAATTTGATATTACATTATCTTTAAATTAAATTGCTCTATTTTATGTTTTTCGTAACTCCAAATTATTATACATTTTAATGTTATATTTTAGTTCACTACAAATTAATACTATCACTATTCAATTATAGTTAACAACGTCTAAAAATATTGTATGTCGTTTCTTAAAAAATAAATAATAAACTTGTAAGGATATTAAGTATTTTCTAACGATGCATTTTTTTATCATGTAAAATAAACTTGATATCATTTTCTACCCAACCTATACCTAACCCAACTAGATCGAACCAAACCGGACCGGATCGAAATTACAAATAACCGGATATAGACATTCGAACATTGAATATTTCCGACTCCCATTGGAAATTTTCTGGGTTCGCCACTGTTGATCGTCATACGTGGTTTAAATTTGAATACTATAAACGTATTTTGACCATACCTACTACGGATAATAAGTCCCGAGGAATCTTAGAATGTGGTTATGTACCACCCAACAAGCCCAACATAAAGCGTCAACAATCTTTTTAGGTTAGCAATTTTAATCCATTTACTATATTTCACATAATTACATACACCTTATAACTTTGCTAGTGGTTTTTACGGAAAGACCACGATTATGTCTTTCCCTCATGCTACCACAACCCTCTTTTATCTTCGATCGGCAATGTTGCCACCAAAGGTAGCTGGGGGTTGTTGGTTCAACTGATTTGGCAAGGAAAGTGGTATTTAGGATATGATGGGGGCAAAGAATGGGATGGGGTTTTTGGTTACTAACAACCGGAAGATAATGTGGTGGAGGTGAGAATGTGCAAAGATAGGATAATATTGGTAAAGATAGTGAGTAGGAAGGAGGTAGTGTCACTAGTTAATGCATGCACACCTCAAGTAAGGCTAGGGGATTGAGAAGACTTTTGGGATTGTCTAGATAAAGTTGTTAGAGTTATACCTAGTTATGAGAAAATATTTATAGAAGAATATTTTAATGGTCACCTTGGTAAGGATAATGTTCACTTTTGGTGGTACATATTTTTATTATGGCGCTTAGAATGTGAGTGGCGGGTTTCTCATATATTTTCAGAGGCATATGACAAGGGTATTCTAAACTCCTTTTTCATAAGAAAGATGTACATTTTATCATGTTTAACAACCGGGGGCGTAACACCTAGATTAATTGCTTTATGCGGAGAGGTGATTGTAGTATGTGGATGGACTTGTCGTACCAGGAGAGATGAGGGTGGCTCAATATCAATTGTTAGTGACAGATATCATGTGTAAGTGATGTTTGGGGTAAGTAGTTTTGATAAGTAAAATTTATGCCCAAGGGCGAAGCTTTATGGGATCCGGGGGGGG